>SZWC01010106.1:30275-44934 GCA_023375785.1 Penium margaritaceum
GGGAGGGTGCCACGCGCCGACGAGGGGGGGAGGACACAACGCGCCGATGGGGGGGGGAGGGCGCCACGCGCGCCGACGACGAGGGGAGGGCGCCACGCGTCAACGAGGGCGGGGGGGGAGCGCCACGCGCGCCGACAAGGCGGACGGGAGCTGTGTCGATCAGGGGAGGAGGGCGAATCGGCAAAGGCACCGACGAGTAGCGAAGCGAGAGGAGGAACGAGAGGAGCGCAAGCGGAAAACAAAAACAAGCCAGCCGACTAGCCTAGCTCTGATGCCATGTTGAGAAGGAAAATAGTTTAGATCAAGAAGTAATGGAAATGGAGCAGAACAGAGTACAAGTACATCTGCCGCACCCTCCTAGGAGTCGCGCGCGGACGCACAATCCTAACGGATTGTAGCCGTTTGACCTCAACGGTCTCATCAGTTTAGGAAATATCCTATGCGGGCGATTTCATGAAATGCTCAGCACCACTGATTTCTAACCTTATGAGGAAAACGATACTAAATACTTTAACAAATTGGATTGTTTGTGACATGCCATCCCTTTGAGTGCGTTTTCTTTAGTATGCGTACTCCATTGTGTGGCTCCAATGAATTCTCACACCAAATAACTAATATTCAAATGTCATTTATGTGTGCCTTGGAGTGGATGTTTGAGTAAAATCAACATTGTCGTATACTTTGACATCTCCTACTATGTGTCATTTTTAGAAATTACATCAATACCTCATTCATGAGTTATAATTACTATTTGTGTATTTGTATTTAAACATTTTGGTTTCTTCTTTTCATATGTATAATTTTTGGAAGAGAGGGAAAGTGAACTCTCTAAAAATGAAAGGCCACCAGTTGTGAAGGACCTCTTTTGTGGAATACAATGAAGGTATTTAATACCATAACCAACTCACAAACCTTGAATTTGTGCCTCTCGTCAAAAGAGGCATATTATGTCAGCACAAATTCCCTTGGTGTTAAGGAATTTTATTTTCACAATATGAACCCTGTGTCATACCACATACGTAAACGAGGCCTCCTAAAGCAAAAAAGGTAGTATGGGTTATTCTTTTCATAAACATTGGTAGCAAAATGACGTTCAATCAAATTTGCATGGTCAGTATGTTTAAGGTTGATCTCAAGACTCAAGGTGCCTCGGTATTTAGCTGTTCATTCATCTACCACATTGTTGAAAGTGTGAATAAAATACAATTTGTAATTGGTACAAAATGATGAAAAAATTGGTTGATTCAATTTTTAAGCTTCTCATTACAATGGCAAGGTTGTGTAAGGTGAAAAACATCACACGTTTGATGAGTACATTCTATGTGTGGCTCTTGTTTTGTATTAAAGAACCTTTGTTATGAACATGTGTTTGAACCGGAAACTCATTTACAACGTATTATATACAAAAAGGCAAGAACTTCCATGGATCATGTGATAAGCACCAAATTTTAAGTGAAACACACTCATGTCATGTGATGGGTCTAATACAACATCAATGTGGTCACTTGTTTGTTGCATTACATGCACTGTAAGGTTTTTGTTTTCAGTATTAGTTCCCATAACTATTCGTGCGCCTCAAAATGTTTTTATACTCTTTTTTCTTGTTCTAATAAATACCAAGAACGTGTAAGACAACATGTACACGTATATAAGACAATGAAGCTTGATATTGAGCACCACTATCTACACATATACTTTATTTTTCTCTTACATTTTTATTGTTGATTTCTTTGATACGTAGATATTTTCCCCTCTACATGCCATTTATGGTAGGAATAATGTGAGCTAAACTACATTGTTTTCATGACGACAGTTGATTTTAATTGGTCATCCATTTTATTTTCACTAATCATGTTCGCTTCATTAAGTCTTGTATGCAACACTGAAGACTTAACCTTACGTGGGTTGCATCAAGAACATCCATTTTTGCTCTTTTATAAACGTTTTCTAGCCCCTTTAATCCCGATTCCATGGCTCTTCTTACTTTCTTTTTAATTTGATAAATGGGATGTTTCTTATGTATCTTTGCATCTTATCTCTCTTCCTTTTCAATGGTCAACAACAAAGTGTTGTGGATTGAAAAAAGGTATATTTAATTAGTTTATGAGGATAATTAAGATATTTTCAAGCTATCACCATAACAAATATGATACAACGGCCTTACATTCACTACATCATTTATAATTATCTTACATTTTTAAAACTACTCAAATATATCTTTCTGAAGTAAAGTTAAACCAGATACGCATACCACCACCTTCCTAAGAATGTTGAGTCATCCAAGGTCATTCTTTTGTGTAGCAATGTACATAAGTAACACATCCCAAATTCATTGTTTCAAGTGGACATCACTCGCTGTGGTGATGAGATTGAATCACGTTATAAAATGACTCAATCGTCCGAATAAATATTGGGTATGAATTGTTTGTGCCTAGATTAAAGTATGACATTTTCTTGTGAGAAAACGTGTAATTATAAAGCTAAGTTTCGACATTGTAAAAGGCTTTACTTATACTTGGGCCATATTGATTTCACACAATTAGGTCTGGGAGGGTACCAATTGTGTGCATAATGATTTGTCCATCCCATAGTCCTATTCTTATCCTTTATAATGCAGATGAACAACTAAAGCACATGGCTTTTCCTGAAAGATTGTTTTAAATGATCATTTTAATACAATTTTTTCATTGTGACATAATTCCATGATGTTTTCATTTTGGATTCCACAAAATATTCGTAATGGTTTAGGCAAAGGAAAATGTGGATGGGTGCTGGATCCTTTACTCAGACATCATTTCACAATGGATGCAATCTATTTAGAATCCATTGTGGGCCTTGGAATGAGGACGTAATAATGGTAATTTTGATAGAAAGGTTGAAACAAATCAATCATGCTTGTTGAATGGTCCTTAAGGTGTTCTCCAAAGGACGAGGTTTTCAAAGAAGGGACACAATGGACATTCCACCAAAAAAACACTCAGACCATCTCCATTGAACTCTTTTCATAATTTAATTCAATTAACAAAAAGTTATTTTTTCACTCATATATGAAAAAAATCTTGTTCAATAAAACAATTTGATTACAAAACAAAGCACCATAATTGTGCAGGAGCGAGGTCTAAATCTTGAAAAACATTATACATTCTTTTGAGCATCTTTCATAAAAGAAATTTCATCATTGCGTTATGGTTACTTCTTGTAGTTTTTCTTGATGAAATCCATGACATTCATATAACTCCTCTTTTAGAATGGAAACTAATGAGTTTAATGTGAAATAAAAAGAATCATGAAATTAATTTGCTGTACTAGAAAACATCTTAACATAATTCTCCTTATAGCAATGACTTAATGGATTGGTCCCGAAGAAGAACACATGAGATTTCATTTCACGATTTTGAATGACAAGGGCAACCACTGCCTTTGAGATATGCACTTATATGTTCATGTTTGACGTCTCAAGGTGTGACCACGTTTCCTCTCTTGTATTCATACTTACCAGAAGTGGCATATGCTTTACGTATTATCCACGTGGGGTTAACATCAATTCCTTTATATGTAGGAACTTTCACGATTCAACTACTTGAATTAAATGTTGATTTTTGTAAGAGAGGGAGCAAGGGCCAGGACCCTTGATGGTAGGATTTTTCAGTGATTGGTACAGCAACTTCTATGATAGTAGAAGAAAAGCCTCAGAGTCATAGATCTGAAAAAAACTTGCATCTTGTTATATAGGAAGTACAACTATGGTACATGGAAATCCTAGGCATGCTAGGCTAGCACGTCTCCTGGCCTAGTGAGGGGACTCACGTTGCTAATCCTCGTAGGTCATTTTGGCAAGGGTCTTGGCATGGCCTCCAGGTTGACTCGCCTCTAGGGTAGCCTCCACCCAGGCTAGTAAGCCTTGTCAGGCTTATTGGAGCCTTGAAGGGATCTCAAGCAGAGTCTTGTTCTTGGACTCCACTGTCAAAGGCTTGAGCACAGATGAGTGCTTCTACATTGCTGAGATAGATTGAACTGAGAGGAGTTGTGCCTTTTATACATGTGGATCTGGTAAATTGACCACCTGAAGGAGAAGCGTCCTTCAGGTGGTTCAAGGTTGCTACCTCTTAGAGAAGCTTCCTTCCAAGAGAAGGTTTTTTTAGTTCAAAGTTGTTACCGACATCACTGGTACCCTAGGGAGAAGCTTCCTCCTTCAGGGAGCTTCGTTAGGTCTTGAGGTGATGTTTCTAAAAGAGGTTTCTTGTTTTTCAAGCTTTCCTCCGATGACCCTTGATCTTGCCATCCTACTACATCATGTCCTTCAATCGAGATCCTCCTGAAGATTGTGCTAGGTTGGCCAATGCTAGTTGAAGAGCCCAAGCTTCATGCATGAGGCTGATAACGTAGTGTAGGCCTCATGCTCATGGTGCATGATTCTTGTCCGGTCAGCTAGAGGACTCCCTGACCAGGGTTGTTGTGTAGTAAAGATGGTGGTTAGCTTCCTTCCCTCCTCGAGCACACTAAAGGCATGCGCAACTCATTTGTGCAAGCTAGAACACACTATATTACACACCAGGCCGTTAGGTCTTCTTCAAGATTGGCTCCCAGTGTTTATCTGGCCAGTACAATAGAGAATTCCTAGTAAACGTCGAACCGAGAAGTCACCGTAAAACTTGTAAATTATCGTATAATGCTCCCAATGCATTGCCGCCTTCACCAAATTGAAGCTTGACACCACTACACAAATAACACCTCTCAATAGAATGAAGGGCATTGCTGAAGAAGCTTGAAATGATTTTATTACATGGTTCGTTTACATCGACATGTCATGCACTTAGGATTGAAAAATTGAAAAAAACTCAAGAGGATATATCATGCTAGTTATACTAATTGAAAAACGTAGTGAATGTAATGTGATTGGCCTTGAAGGTAGTGCTAAATATTGCGCTTGTCAATGTGACATGGCAAGTGGATACATATGCATTAGAAACACCTCCAATGGATACATTTATGAGTCACTGTAATTATTGGAAGATGATCCTTAGTTCAACAAATAACAACACTAAATGTTTTCATCCATAGTAGTGACAATATTAAATACATTATAAAGTCTTATATCATACTAGATACCAAGTTTTGACATTAGTCCATTTGGATTTGCTGAAATGTGTTGCTTGTATTATACAAAACGTTTGTTGTGCTTTCCATTCATGTAAGGGAATTCTGCCAAAATACTTTGCTAAGTGTTTGTATAGTCCATCATCGTGAGAAATCTAATGATTGAAGGGAAATGATATCAAGAAATAAAGACTACAAGTAAGAAATAATGTACCTTTTGCTAGTGACAAGTTTTATTACCCTAATCGAAGATCTCATAATCATACTAAAGGGTATTTTGCATACCTTTTGTTATGTTCTAGATGTGTCGAAGAAGCTAAAGCTACCTATGTGCACTGAAATGTTTTAATCACAAAATTTTTTAATCGTAATCAGAGATTATTCGAATGATAGTGATTGACAAAAAATCCTTTTCCATTTTTTTTCGACAATGTAAACGCACCCTTTATTAATGTAAACCACACTCAAACACTACCCCTAATTACACTCAAAGTATAGGGTTTTATTTTATGTGGGATCTTATTGGGCCCCATGTAGCAGGGCCAAGCCGGTTCCCTTTCAACGAAGTGGGTATTTCAGTCTCCGAACCTTGAACATTCAGAAACCTTTGTGACAAAATTCACAATTCCCTCTACAGAGGGCTTTGTTATTTTTCACTCATTTTTTATGATGTTAGGATGTTTTCACTCAATGGCATGCGGGGCGACATAGCGTGTACATTCGGATACACTGTATTGTTTGGTATTCTGACCAGATTTAGCGGCTATAAAGAAGCAAAATTTTCTAAAGATAGTTACATAGTGTTGAATGTTCAAAACGTGGACATGGGGAAAGACATCCGGAATTGTGTAAATGTATGGTCCCTCCATCGTATTATTTTTGCAGTCACAACTTTAATGAGGTTGAAATAGTCTTTCAATAGGTTGAAATAGTCTTTGCCACTCAACTTTCAAGATCAAGTACAATACGCTTTATTTTCGATCGATGTACATCTTTTGGCCATAGAACAATAGTATTTTCTACCCTAAAAATGACAATGGAGGTATGTGCAAAGGGACCTTTGCTATGTCAATACCATGAATAACATACGCTTTATTGATCCCACATGATGGAAAACCATATTCTATGCATCATTTTTTTAATTTTTTAAACATATTCACATGAAACTTCTGCCAACTGAGACATCAAATACAAATAAATTGAAAGATGAATTTCATTTCAAGGGCTCCATTGGCCTCTCATCCTTGTTTCCAAATATATATCATTTAGGATTGGTTATTTCAAGAATGATATACATACATTTAGGGTGGCCATCGAGTTTCCTTGGTCACACATCACGTGGAATGTGCGATTAAATCTAAGAAAACTTATCTTTTTGGTACACATCCCACATAAATTGCCATGAACACATAATCATTTTAGATAAAATGGAATCACTTTGCCGTCCATAAGATATTTACCATAAATGAAAATAAGACCACACTCATTAGCCATGAAGAGTACACGTGTCTAAAAACGGTTTACGATGTGAAAGTGCACTGAACATTGTGTCTTTCATGAGCTATCATATTTATCATCAATTACCACAAAAGTACACACTGATAAACTAGTGTACAAAATCGGAACATATGTGGAGGATGTTTCTAGGAAGTTTACTACCATTAATATGCATGGTTCATGGAAGTTTTGTGTATAGCCTAAATACACAGATATTTCTGTCTACATTACTTTGGAGGTTTCATTGAACTTCTATCAAGTTCTCATATCATTTAAATTATTTTAAAATAATAATAATTTTGCATTTTTAACAACATAAAGGTGGAACAAATAGTATTCTTTCAATGTGACTCATTTTCAACTGCTCCAATAGAAATGTTATGCTTGTTTTATGTTACCATACCTATTTGGGTAGTCCTATGTTGTAATGTACTATTTAGGCCTTTCTTTTTGTTTGGCAGAGCATCCCTTCTTTGACTAATTGGGTCCATATAATACACTCGACGCGAAGTGTACAGTGCCATTGCGCCCACGAAGGAGAACCTCGCTGACTTCGATGGTGAGGTCGCTTGCGTCTAACATCGGCGTTGCCGATGTTAGACGCGAGCACTCTCGCAAACAAACAGCGAGCAAACCCTCTTCATTATAGCGGGGGTCTGAGTTTTTTTTTCTTGCCCGGGCACTTGCCACGCCCTGTGATAGCGGGACCCGACAAGTTCACTACATTTTAACATGAAACCCGCTTAACACGAAAGTTCAACAACCAAACTGAGGAATTCGGGAGTTCTCCAAGGCGAACCCTAAACATGTTGTTGACAGTCCACCTCGAACTTCGAGCAAACCCCCAAGGTTGACACCGAAGTTGGGGTTATTTTTATTTCCTCGTTTTGGCACCTGCCGATCCGCGAGATCGTGGGTCCCGACATGTTCCCTTTGGTTTACCAAGGAAGGCAGTGATCGAAGATACACAAGTTGTATTTTTTAATGTTTATCCATGACACTCTCCGCTACACCACCCAAATAGACTTTGATATCGAGGTGGGGGTATGGATAGCCCTCTCCCCCCCCCTTCTAAAAGTTGAAAGTGTTTTGAGGTGGTGCATCAATATCTGTATCTGAGGGGTATCGACTTTGGCAACTTGTGTATTATAAGTGATAACCTAAGAAGTGTACACATGTTCGTTACCAATAGATATCTATGATACATTTTACGATACACCCCCCAATACACTTCACGTGTTTGGGGGGTAGTTGTGCAATGGAACATTGCAATACATAAGTTCCAACACTTCGCATTTCCATGATTCACCTTATAATGCACTCCCCACATACACTCAATTTCCTTTGGGGGGGGTGCGCAACTAAAGCTTCGGGTCTTGTTAAGTACTAATTATGGAGAGTAGCGATCGAAAATACACAAGTTGTATTTTTCAATGTCTATCCGCGACACTCTCCGCTACACCACTCTAACACACTTTCAATATCGAGGGGGAGTATGGATATCCCTCTCCCCCCTCTCCGAAAGTCGAAATTGTATTGGGGTGGTGTATCAGAGTGTTTCTCTGAGGGGTATCGAATATGTCAACTTATGTACCATAAGTGATGACCAAAGGGTTGTACACATGTTCGATATCAATAAAGATCTACAATACACTATGATATACCCCTCCGATACACTCCATGTGTGGGGGTGGGGCGAGATGGAAAATTCGAATACACAAGTAACAACACTACGCATTTCCATGATACACTACTAGATATACCCCCGAGATACCCTCGAGGTACTTTGGGGGGGGGGACCACCATGGACCTCGTAAAGGTTGAGAAAATGACGCAAGTGGACCCTTCCGAACTTCGAGTGAAATTGCAACTAAGATGTTACGACATATGAAGTACCTCGTGGTGTTGCTATATGTTTGCGACATATATGACGAGAGACCAATGTACCCACCATATCATGCAAGTACATAAGTAGGCTATGTAACATATCTGAATACACATAATTAAATAGACTTCACATATATAAGACACCACGGTAGAATATACATGTTTTATCAATAGGAAACATTCTTCCACTAGTTCAATGGTGTTTTAATATGTGTATGCATGCATGCATGCAAATTGTTAGGAACTTGAGGTATTGCATGTACCATATGCACACATTCCATAGTGTATTAAAATAGCACGATTAACCATAACTTGTTATCTTATGGAATGACCTTTGGTGTCATTCCTCCAAGCGTAATTCTTGATACCAAAGTTCATTCCATATGATAGCTCATGAAAGATACAAAAGCCATTCCTTTCTTCTTTGTGTAAATTGAATGAGTAATGTGTCATCATGTTTCATAGATAAAGGTTTCTTGTAACAATACAAACATGAAATCCATATGACCCCTGGTGGGTCCTTCCAAAGACATTCATGCCTTGCAGCGCAAGTACCTCGTACTTGAGAATCTTTGTCTAATAGGGCAAGATGAAGATTGATATGGGGAAGTTAGTCTTTATTGCCCATGTCATATATTTCCTAATGATTAGCCTTCCATGTCAACACGTTATACATTTGACAATTCCAATATTTGATAGGTGATATCTTTTCCAAAAACAATGGATTGTGTTCTCTCATTACACTGCACGATTGTGTTGTTTGATCTTCCATGTGCAAAATGCTTGTTTGATGGGCCATGTTTTGTCACAAAACCAATTGAAGTTTACCCACGACGTTTTTAGCCACTCCTTAAATTTTATAAGTTCCAGTTCCTCATTTTTAGTTAAACAAATCAAGTAATAATGAGTAGCTATGAGATATGTTTTATACCTTTCTCCTCGTGCTTGATGGTGTAAATTATGTGTAAGGCTTGGGATAAACATATCGTTTGTAAGGTAATATATTAATGTGTCACCATAATATATGGATTGTGGTTTGTAGCTAAAATGTATGCCTTGTTGTTGTTGATTTTATTGATGAAAGAAATGATATGTGAACTATCAATAGTCTCAAATAAAGTAAGTTATAAAAATATAATTTCACTAAGATTTTTCAAGATCTTTTCAATGATCAATACGAATACAATTATTCATAAATTTTAAAACTTTAAATCTGGCTCTAACATTTAAACAATTAATTAATTAATTATCAATAAAATAGTCTTGATATAAATCAATATAATAATACAAATTTGTCTTCATATTCTTTAATCTGGATTCCCCATGAATGTTTCATAAATGATTCTCCATTTCCACGTATTTGTGTGATATTTTGGAGAAAAAAACATTTATAAAGTATGTGTTTTGAGATTTCATGAAACATGTACATAAATGGGTATTAGTATACCACTGCGTATGCTACAACATTGTGATTATGATTGTGGTTCAATGCATGTCTGTTAATGCAAGATGATTTATGGAGACACAAATGGCTGATTTTTTTCAAGCATGATATGATGTAGCGTGGCAGTGCCACGCCGACCGGTCGAAGGAGCCACGTGGGGTGAGCGGTGTCACCTGGGACTGTGGGCGGTTGGACGGGATGGCTCGAGGGTCGGAGACCCTCAAGCACCGTGGTTTTAGCCTAGTCGGCCAAGGATTTTGTCCAATCCGCTACATTGGTATCAGAGCTCCCGGGCTCGAATCCCACCTCGGGATTACCGGAGATGCCGAGGCGGCTCTCACTCCTAGCGGGGGGGGAGTGTAGCGTGGCAATGCCACGCTGACCGATCGAAGGAGCCACGTGGGGTGAGCGGTGTCACCTGGGACTGTGGGCGGTTGGACGGGATGGCTCGAGGGTCGGAGACCCTCAAGCACCGTGGTTTTAGCCTAGTCGGCCAAGGATTTTGTCCAATCCGCTACATTGGTATCAGAGCTCCCGGGCTCGAATCCCACCTCGGGATTACCGGAGATGCCGAGGCGGCTCTCACTCCTAGCGGGGGGGGAGTGTAGCGTGGCAATGCCACGCTGACCGATCGAAGGAGCCACGTGGGTTGAGCGGTGTCACCTGGGACTGTGGGCGGTTGGACGGGATGGCTTGAGGGTCGGAGACCCTCAAGCACCGCGGTTTTGGCCTAGTCGGCCAAGGATTTTGTCCAATCCGCTACATATGATGTCAAGGATGGATTAAATAAGTTGATGTATTTATAAATTGTATGAAAATATTAGCAAAACATTCTGCCATAATCGTTATGTTTCATTGTTTTCTATTTTAATAGGGTGTTGTGAATGGTTTACATGATTAATTTGTGTCACTATTTCGTGTAGAATCGTACTTTCTTTGGCATTAAATCTCATTATATATCTCCCATTATCCCTCTCCAGATCTTTCTCTCTCTCTCTCTATCAGTCTCCATCTCTCTCTCTCTCCCTTTTATCTCTCTCTCTCCCTCTCTCTATTTCCCTCTCTCTCTCTCTCTCTCTCTATCCCCCCCTCTCTCTCTCTCTGTATATATATATATATATTGCTTCCCCTTTATGTGCGCGTGTATGTTTGTGTGTGTGTGTGTGTGTGTGTGTATGTGTGTGTGTGTGTGTATGTGTGTTTGTATAGATACATCGCCCTACTATATACCATTTTGTTCACCATTAAATCTCTTTTCTAACCTTTTGTTCTCTTTATATGAATATGCATGTTCCTCGGTTTTCCTTTTTTTTTGATTGAATTGCTTTTTGTCTTGCTCTTGCTTTCTTTCCTTTAATGAATATCTCTCTCTAGCTCTCTCTCCTTATCTCTTCGTCTTTATCTTTCTCTCTATACCTCTATCACTCTTTCTCTCTCTGATTGTCTATTTTTCTTTCTCTATCTCTCTCTCTCTCTCCCTCCCTTCATTTCTATCTTTATCTCTCATTCTATTGTTATGTATCATTTTCCCCTTTTTTGCTATCCCTCTTTCCTTATTTTCGCACTGTTTTCTTTTCTCATTTTATTAGTCCCTTGTTCTCTTTTCATATCCCATTACATCCCTCTCTAATCATCCATCGCAATATAGTCTCCTATTTTTCTACTTTCCACCTCTCTACATTCCTTAATTTCACTATATTGATATCTCTATAACCATATTCCTATTTTTCAGTTCATAATCCTCACTAGATAACTCTCTCTCTCTCTCTCTCTCTCTCTCTCTTTCTCTCTCTCTCTCTCTCTCCCTCTCTCTTTCTCTTTCTTGCCCCCTGTCCATATTGTTTGCCCTCTCTCTCCCCCCTCCCTCCCGTCTCTCCCTCCCTCTCTCTCTCTTTCTCCCTCCCTCTCTCTCTCTCTCTCTCTCTCTCTCTCTCTCTCTCTCTCTCTCTCTCTCTCTCTCTCTCTCTCTCTCTCTCTCTCTCTCTCTCTCTCTCTCTCTTCTCCCCCTTTTTTATATATTAAAATCTCTCTTTGCATGGTTTGAGATCATTACCCTTGGTATACCCCTTTTCCCTCTCCATTATCCTTCACCTATTATTTGTTTATATGTTTCATCTCTTTCTCGCTCCATGTTTCATTTTCATTTCAAATATAAAATTTGTTTTCTACTAAGGGGTGTGTATGGTGTCTGTGTGTTTTTGTTCCTAATCGTGTTCTATCCTTGTCTATCTCTGTATGTCTTTGGCCTCCTTTGTTTATCTCCTCCACTCTTCCTCAATCTACTTATCATGTTATCTTTCTCCCCCCCATCTTCCTCCTTATTCCTATCTTCATTTTTTCCACATCACTTATATCCTTTTCCACAAAATGTTTTTGAGTCCCTTATCCATTGATTTTAGTTTTAATTAGTTTCATTTTTTCTCGTTTCATTTTGTCTTCGCCACTGAAAAGTGTCTCACATCAATTTCATTGATTTTTCGCTATCTTTCCATGATGTTCCTTTAAATGGAAGATGGATAAGATGGCTCTATATTCTTTTAAATAATGTATTATCATTTCTTCTTTCACATGTATGTTTGGTCATGTATAAATGATGCACCACTTTTGTTTTGCCCCTTTTGTGTGGAAATCTCAGGCAAATATATGGAAGTTTCATGATTGAATCTTGTTGATTTCGTGTTACCTAATAGGTTTCACGTGTTTTTTCAATTGTAATAAAACATTATAGAGACATATTACATACATGATAACGTGCCTTCTAAATCTTATGAGAACATAATTTAACCATAATTTTATTATTTGAGCTCTTTGTAGGCCACACGGTACTATTACCATATTATTTCCCTTCTAGCATACGTATGATTCTTGGAGCCCCCACTCAAATCAATGAAAAACCAGAGATTTGAGTGATGACATCCTAAACAAAACTCATCCTACTGTTTCAATCTAGGGATTGAGAATTTATGTTTTTGGTTGTAGAGGCTCTTGTTAACCTTTAAGGTAGTAGTCTCAAGAAGGTTTTGCCTTTTCATTTAGGGGATTCTTGGACCCCCAATTCAACTCAATGAAAAATCAGAAACTAAAAAAATAATCATGGAACAAATCCATCCTTGAATTACACACGGGGTTGCTCCTTCTGTACATTTTCTTTCTTGGGCCTTTTTCTTCCCTCATGGGGATGGGCCCTTGTAGGTTCTCTTCCATTGTATGGGGGATTAGCAGATTCATTTCCCTATCAAAGGTCTTGAAAGCCTTCTACTCAAGAAGCATTGAACCTCTGCGTGAAAATCCCATTCATGGAAGTGAGGGAAGTTGCGAGGTGTTCATTAGTGTATATTGTG
The DNA here is from genome assembly GCA_023375785.1 of Penium margaritaceum. NCBI lineage: Eukaryota > Viridiplantae > Streptophyta > Zygnematophyceae > Desmidiales > Peniaceae > Penium > Penium margaritaceum. The sequence continues at coordinate 43,542 of SZWC01010106.1, forward strand.
CAATTTCCACTCTATGCACCCCCCATTACACTTTCTTTGAACACTTAGGATGGCGGAATAGTCCCATAAAAGTCAAGAGACTTGTCTCCCCAACCCCCTTCAAAACATGAAAGTGTATGGCAAGAGTTTGTGAGACGGTGTATGTGGAGGAGTTCTTAAAAAGGACACCTACATACTATCGTGAGAGAATTTTGAGGAATTTGTATGACATAAATTCGTGTATGTTTCACACTATTCACCATGTCAACTTGAATAAAACACTCACCTTACACACCTTGAAGGAGGGTTGTGGACTAAATGATTTTATGGACTTATCTCCACATCACCCCCTGTAGAAAGAAGAGACTATATGAGGCATGTGTATGAGATTGTGTATGTGTAGGGAGTGTGTAAAAAGACAGTAGTGTAATTGTTTTAAAGATTATTGAGGAAGTAACAAGATTAAAACTTTTTCATTTCTTTGCAACTTCTATTGCATGTACACCCTTATATCATTGCATTGTATACTTTGAAGGGGGATGAATGTAGTAGTATTGAAGAAAGATTATCCCCACCCCTCTTCCAAAGGTGAATGTGTATGAGACAAATGTTTGAGACAAATTATGTGGGGAAAGATCAATTATTAACTCCTGTGTAGTCTTGTGAGATATTTTACCAGAAGTCACATGATGTACATTCTTGTTATTTTTCAGCTTTCATCATATCCACCCCTCTGTTCACTCACCTTGTACAATTTCGGAAGGTAGGTCATAGGATTGATGACATACAAGAAGTAAATTCCATCCAATGTTGGAATGGGATTAGAATTTATTTTTTAGGAATAGTCATATGTTCATGTAAGCTAGGTATTGTACAAAAATCTCAAATTACCTACGATGTTCTTACAAGTCAAAATACCTTATAATAATAATATCCTTCAAGGAAACTACCTATGTGTGTAGGTACTTGTACACCCATCTAGTACTATGTGAAATGCCTAAAATTAACCTTACCTATTAGTTCGACTTTGAGTTTATATACAGCATAATGCAAAATGGTCAAGGAAATTTTTTTGATAGATTATCCATGAAAATAGATTTCTATGAGAAACAAGTGGGGTTCACATTGTTCATATTTAGGCTTGACTTACGGTGCATATCCCCCTTTTTCAGAACATATAATGTATTGTATTCTTCTTTGTGTGCATAAAGTGTTCACCACTTAAAGTTACTAATAAAACAAGATAATACGGTTTGAATAATTATCTTGATGTTTGTGTATGAAATATTTTTGTGGATAGCCTTTTATTTTTTAATGATTTTGTTACAGTTCATCGTTAGATTTTTATGTTAAGATTATAGGTTCCTCTCTCTTTCTCTCTCTCTCTCTCTCTCTCTCTCTCTCTCTCTCCCTC
>SZWC01010106.1:68549-102293 GCA_023375785.1 Penium margaritaceum
GAGGGCGGAGTGACAAAGAGAGAGGGATCCACCGTACTACGTCGGTAGCCTCCTTTCTCAAGAGTGGAGGTGATTTCTTGGTTCCAGCACCGAGGCGACTGCTTCAAGCCATAGAGTGCTTTCCGCAATCGCCAGACTCGGTCGGTGCCATCGGAGAAGCCAGGTGGCTGGACCATGTAAATCTCCTCATCCAGCTGTCCGTGGAGGAACGTATTGTTCACATCCATCTGCTCCAGCTCCCAGTCGTGGTGGGCCACAAGACTCAATAGTGCTCGAGCTGTGGTGTATCGCCCGACTGGTGCAAACGTCTCATCGAAGTCGATGCCTGCGACCTGAGAGAGCCCTTTAGCCGTGAGGCACACCTTGTACTTGTCGAGTGCACCATTGGGTTTAAACTTACGCTGAAAGACCCAACGAGCATCGATGGCTTTGCGCCCAGGTGGCAGATCGACAAGCTCATACACCGCATGATCATCAAGGGTGTTGAGCTCAGCACACATCGCAGCCTCCCACTGCTGTGCGTCAGAGGCTGCACGTGCTTGACGCACAGTAGTAGGCTGAGGGGGCAAGACAGTGGTGGCCGACGTGGCGTGACACTGAGCTACGCTACTCAGCACGGCGGCTTCCAAGGCTCGCTCATGCTCCGAACATAGGAGAGCGTAGCCAAGGGTGGAGCTAGGGTGGACAACCCCAGTAGCTAAGCCCAACGCGTCCATGCCGGTAGGGTGAACAGGGGGGTGTGTAGTCTGAGACTGAGGAGGACGTACTGAGGTGAGAGAAGTGCTAGAACGAGGTGGGAGAGCACGGAGGCGCCCCCCCTGGACAAAGGGTGAGGCAGGAGTAGGATCAGTGGTGACATGCGGAGGCGGGTCAGAAACCCGAACCGGAGAGATTGCAGGTGAAGTGGCAAATGGAGGTGTGCCCGAGCTGGACGAGACAACGGGAGACGGGGCTGACTGGGGAGAGTAGGTGACTGGAGAGGCAGACTGGGGAGAGTTGGTGACTGGAGAGGAAGGTGCGTCAGAGGAACTGGACGCGGACGATACGTCGGGGGAAGACGACGTAGAGAAGGTAGGGACAGGCCCAGACGACGAGGATGAGAGTTGCGGTGAGGCAACAGGGACTGCCGGAATGGCAGGACTGACATCCCCCCTCAGCCGAGAGAGGGGCAGGAGGGAGGAGGCCGGGGACAGGCGATCGAGGTCACGAAGGAAGACCGACTAAAAAAAAAAAGGCGTCGCGAGACCCGATGACACGCTGGCGGACAGGGTCCCAGAAACGCCATGCTTTGGACTGGGAAGACACCCCGAGAAAGGGGCACATGCGACCACGAGGGGACAGTTTGCCATCACGAAGATCCTCCGGCAGCCGGACAGAAGCGATACTACCCCAGACCCGAGCTAGGCAAAGGTCAGCCCGACGGCCATGCTAGCGCTCGAACGGGGTGACAGTACGGGGAAGGGGGCCGTGGGGAACACTGTTCCAGACCCACGTCATGTAGCACATAGCTTCAAAGGCAAAGAGTGGCGGAAGGCCAGATTCAGACAGGAGCGTGCGGACACCGTCGGCAAGCGTCCGGTTAATGCTCAGAGACACCGTTTTGTTGGGGTGTGTACGGAGCAGATGTCTCCAGACACACCCCACGAGATTCGAGGAGACGAGCGGTGGGACCAAGGAATTTGCCGCCACGGTCGCTGCGGAAGATGCGCAGCGACCGCTGACAGGCACGTTCAGCCTGGACAAGCCATGACTCTATGACGAAGCAAACGTTGCTCTTCTGACGAAGTGCGAACACCTAGCAAAAGCGAGAAAAGTCATCGGTAAGACATAAGACATAGCGTCCTACGTCACCAAGGAGGTCATGAGGCAAGGGCCCCATGACATCCGCATGAACACGATCAAGTGGATGGGAGGATTGAGACTTAGAAGGGAAGAAAGGAGACCGATGCATTTTCCCTTGCGCACAGTCAAGACAGTCCGCAGGGCAAGGGACAGGGAAGGTAGAAGGAGAGAGACCAAGAGCAGGCTGGAGACGCAGCATGCTGTGAACGGCATCGGTGTGAAAATGACCAAGGCGACGATGCAAGAGATGGACAAGGTCAGGGGTGAGGGAGGGGGCAACGTGAGCAAGGGCGGCGCTGACGGCTGGAGCGAAGGGGGCGTGCAAGGGGACACGGTAGAGTTTGCCACAGTGCATACCACGAAGAAATGCACGTTGGGAGGAGCGAAGGGAGACTGTGCCAACACCACGGCTAGCAGTGAAGTCCATACCTTGTTCATCCAGAGAAGGCACAGACAGCAGGCTGAGTTCCAGCGAAGGCACGTACAAAACGTCAGGCAGGTATATTGCACCACTGGGGCCAACAAAGCGAACAACACCCACACCCTGAACTGGCAGCAATTGACCAGACCCGGCACGAACAAAGCGGACAGAGCCGACGGGGCTTAACGAGATGAACGAGGAGCGCACAGACGTCATATGGTGAGTAGCCCCGGAGTCAAGGACCCAGAGGCCACTGGACAGGCGCACAGGGGGCAACACACTGGACGTCGCAACAATGCCAATGGAGGACGGAGACAAGGTACACAGGGAGAGACAACGAGGAAGAAAGTCTGACTGCCAACGCTCAATCCACGGGACAGACGCACACAAGGCACCTAGAACATGACCAGGAGGATCCCCACGAAGGACACCATCAGTCTGACACACAAGACCTCTGGCCAATGGTGCAACACCCTCACCTCCCTGATCACGAAGGCGAAGAAGCTGGAGGAGGGACTGCTCAAGGTGACACTCCCGATCACTGCGATCGCCATCCACTGACGGCGGCGGAGCTGGAGTAGATGCGCCGGAGGAAGGCGAGAACCACGGTGGAGCGGTGTAGGCAGAGGACGGGGGCCCAGAGTATGCAGGGGCACCATAAGGAGGTGGCCAGCCCCAAGGGTAAGGAACAGGCAGTGGAGGAGAAGGTATGCTGTAGGCGGCATAAGCCTGAGCCGAAGGCGGGGCGGAGAAGCGCGACGGGCCAGCGGAGCCAGAGGGTGAGGATATAGAGGAGGATCCGGAGGTGCGAGCCCAGTGAGCGCGCATGGCGCGGGCAAGGCGTAGGTCATCTGGAGGAGCCGGGCAAGTACGAGCAGAGTGCTCAGTAGAGCCACAGTTCTAGCACACAACGGCGCCCGGAACCCGAGAGGAAGCGGTAGCACCCTTATCCTTGCCCTTGCCCTTGCCCTTCCCTTTGCCCTTGCCACGACCCTGGGAGGCGAGGGCAGCGGTAGGAGAGGAAGAGGAGGCGGTGGAGGCGGGGGAAGATGCAGCGGAGAAGAGGGAGGAGGATGCAGCGGAGGAGAAGGAGGAGGGTGCTGCTGCAGTGGTGAGAGCAGCGACGCCCGTGACTGAAGAGCGATGGAGGCGTTTGTTCTGAAGACTGGTCCACCAGGCAGCAAGACGCTCGGAGGTGAAATCCCAGAGAGCCCCTACCTCTGGCGGTGAATCCGGGGGAACGGGCTGTGAGGCAAGCTGCTGTAGCTCGTCAGCTCGGACGTCACAAAGAAGGTCGGATAGCTCTGGGATAAGGCTGTTGACCATGGTGAGGACGGCAGAGAGCTGGCCAGGTGCTGCTTTGCCAAGCTCGCGAAGGAGCTTGAGACCGCGAGACCAGTAGGCATCAGCGGTCTCGTCATTACGCATGAGAAGTGTGTTAAACTGGACTGTGAGGGTGCTCTGGACGGCCTGGCCAATGACGGTGGTGCGGCAACGCAGCATGGCATATGCACCGACAGGGTCGGCCAGACGCTGGACAGCAGGATCAGCATTGAATGTGCCGACATCATCAATCAGCGACTCAGGAGCGGCAGCGATGAGGGCGCGCACGGCACGGGCAGAATCAGTTGCAAGGGGAGTGAATGGAGGAACAATTGGGGAGTAATACTCCCACAGCTGCTCCCCTTGCGCCCACGCGCTAAAGCACACTTTCCAGGAGGTAAATGCGAGCCCAGAGGAGAGGGAAGGTGGTTGTGAGAAGAAGTCATGCTGGCGAGGCGCGGGAGGGGTGGCGGCAGCAGCGGTGGTGCCAGTGGACGCAACAGCCGAAGTGCTAGAGGAAGAAGAAGAGGTGCCTGCAGTAGGAGTGGGATTGGTCCCAACCGACGCATTAGGGAGGCGACGCAACACTATGGCGGCGACCTCGTCAGCAAAAGCGGCGCGATTATCCTCAGCAAGCTTAAGGCGGTCCTCAGCCTCCTGCTGAGCCTCGCGAGCGAGGGTCAGCTGGTGCTAAAGAGTTGCTATGACTGACTCGTCGTCACTAGGCATGGTGACGACGCGAGGGCCCTGCCGGAAAAATTTCGGTAGAGTTTCCCCAGCCCCAGTGGGCATGGGAAAAATGGGATTGCCTGAGGCAAAGAGTCAAAATGCTGCAGGTCAGCCCACCCCGAGTCAGACAGGACAAGCCACCGCAGAAAGAGAAGCGAGAAAGTAGGCAGGCATAATGTGCAGACGAGGAAGTCAAGAGGACGGGTTGCGAAGAAAAGTAAGGAGGGGAGGAACCACAGCAGCAGAGGCAGCAGAAAGAACAGAGACGGTGGAAGCAATGGGCACCACCAGAGCAAAGGTTCCAGTGGTGCAGGCAGCAGCGAGAGTGGTGAAGACTGCTGTAATGGAGATGGTTGCTGTGACGAGGCTGGAGGCGGCAGATGGAGCAGATGAGGCTGCGGTGACGGCGACTGCGGTGGAGGTGCGAATGGAGGCAGCGGCTGCCGCTGTAGCTGATGCAGCTGAGACCGTTGCAGAGGCAATAGCAGATGCTGCAGCAGATATCTGTGTGCCTATATCAGCAGCCGCTGCAGCAATGGGACCAGCAACAACCGTGGCTTCTGTGTATGCATCTGTAGCGCGCCCTGCTGAGGTGGCGGCAGGAGCACGCGAGGCTCTAGCGGCGGCGACGAAGGTGGCTGCAGCTGCCGCTGCTGCGTCAATGATAGCTGAGGTTGTGCGTGTAAGGGTACCCACAAGACTAACCACGTCCTGTGAGAACGCTGAGTGAAGCTGGGCGGCCGAAACCTCGGGATCGCCGTACGGAAGAGGGTCTTCCCTAATAGAATGGGGAGGGGAGACGCTTACCGGACGATGATGACTTGACGCGCGAGCGGACCGTGCTAAGGCGGACTCGGACCCCCCGTCGTTGCTCATGCCGCGACGACGTTGTTCACGTCGGTGCGACGTTCCACTGTTGTAGTATTCCCTCAACGCGACCGCGTCTGGAGCGTCACCGTATGCCAGTGTGATAACTGAGGTGGAAAGGTGGACGTCCTTTGCAACTGATACTACAAGTGCGGCAGCTGAGACTGCAGCAGCCATCTCTGGAGAGATGTGTGGCTGCTGCTGCGACTGCTACCGTTGTAGATGTCGCATTGCGGCTGCTGCTGCTGCTGTTGTTGCCTTGCTGCTGCTGCTGCTGTCGCTTTGTTGCTACTGCTGTCGCTTTGCTGCTGCTGCTGCTACTGCTGCTGCAAGTGGATCGGCACCTATTGCTGCTGTAGCTGGGGACGATGACACTGCAATGACCTCTGACGACTGAGGTGAGAAACAGGCAGGAGTTCCTTGCAGCTGTTGTTGCAAGTACGGCAGCTGAGACTGCAGCAGCCGTCTGTGGCTATTGCCCATGTGCACCTGAACTACGACTGTTGCCGGTGCTGCTGTCGCTTTGCGGCTGCTGCTGCTGCCGCTGTCGATTTGCTGCTGCTGCTGCTAATGCTGTCGCTTTGTAGCTACAGTTGCTGCTGTTGTCGCTTTGCTGCTACTACTACTGCTGCTATCACTTTGCTGTTGCTGCTGTTGCTGCTGTCGGGTGCGTTTCTGTGGCAGTTCATGAGGAGAATGCGACGGCAGCAGTGGCTGCAAGCGCCCGTGCTCCGGAGTGCAGCTGCTGTCGTCGTAGCTGCAGCTGTCACAGTCGTAGTCGCTGCTAAGAAGGCTGCGACTAAGGGCGTGGCGGTGCTGCTGGTCAAGCTATTGCCGCAGATGAGGCAGTTGCAGGTCTGCAGCACCCGCGGATGGGAGCAATCCCGCGGGGGAGAATGAAGAAAACCCCCGCGGGTGTCCGCTCGTTGCTTACGCTGCTGCCCGCCACAAGGATAGCGGGAGAAGGGAGCTTCCATAGGAGGGTGTTCAACAGCAGATCGGCAGCGAGCGTGACTGAAGTGGCGGCGGAAGCGGCGGTGGCGACGAAGACTGGCCGCACACCAGGATCGAGTGCTCGATTTACGAGCTCAATTCCTCCTCTCCTCACTGCTCTGATACTAGAGGATAGAGGATCCTGGTTGGAGGGAGAGCGAGGGTCAAGGGAACCACAAGCCAAGCACGCTAGAGGCAAGACGCCATGAACGGCGATGGTTTTAGCGAAGAAAAATGCAATTCCGATAGTCACATCGAACAGAGGTGATAGAGGGCACCGAGCTGCTGGCGGGGTGACGAGCGGGCGAGCAGCGAGCTCACCCTCGCTCTCACCCATGCCGAGCTAGGGTCGAGCCTGGACCTGTTCCACACATTGTTCTGCTATCAAGAACATGCAAGTCCAAGCCGCGAGAATAACCCGGCCATGATCCCCCCCCCCAGAAGCAAGTGCCACTAGGAACCCTAGTGTCATCAAGAATTTATGTTGTGAGACGCTGTGGTAGGGGGAACACTCAATCCTGTGAGTGCCTCTGAATGGTCTTCTCTGAATGCCCACGAGTCACCACCACTTGAGGCATAGCGTCACCACCGACGTCTCTCCAGCATCAGTCACCTGCGTCAGTGCGGTGAGTGTGCAGCGAGGCCAGAGGTCACAACGTGTCTGTGGCACATAAACCAACACCTGTGCGGCCAGGTCTTCACGCCTGTGCGCTCTGAAGTTACTCGGCAGCGTCCTAGCTAGGCTGTGTGTGATAGAACCGGTTGACAGAATGGAGCACAAAACACCCCATGGATGCCGTGGAATGCTTGTCTTAGAACTCGCGTTACACATAGACAAGAGAGTGAGTGGGGGCTGAGAGAGTTAGTCACCGGTGAGCACGCACCCACACCAAGCCTCACGCTCTAGTGAATATGTACCGCCACCCGGGGGTCGAGACCGACCACTCGGTATCAAACCGAGGGCGGCTACTCACCAATGCATGGCCAAAACCGGCATGGTGGCCCCCAAGGATCAGCAACCTGGAAATATGCAACTCCCCCAAATCACTCAGAGGCAATCAAGCATGATGTAGGGCACGGCAGTGAGAATGTACGAGCCATAGTATCTACCGCATCACAGATAGAAAGTCATGCAATGGCCATGCATGTGCCAGAGGGCACCCCTAGGTGGAGCAGTAACTTCATGAATGCCAGAGGCTCTCGTCATGGTGGGATTGCACGATGTCTCCCAAGGTGAGGCCATTGTCATTTAATTTGTACATGTGTGTGCATGGAGGGGAAGACAAGATGTCATAGAAATGTGAGTGGACAACGAACTTCGACACACCCCCGTGACCCGCAGACAAACAACCCCACACACATGGAGCCAGCGTCAGGATGTGACGAACGGAAACATGATAGAGACATTATGCAACTCAACCTGGGTGATGGGGACAAATGAGACCAGGGCTGATGGCGGTATTGAGAAGATTCTAGGAAGCTTCCTCGCACGCTTGCCACCGACTGGGCGTCAGTGCTCAGTCAGCTTGCGGCGTCAACACAGGTCGGACGCGAACCGGTAAGGATTTGGCTAGACAACACGCCACAGTGTCAAATGTGCTTCCATTACTAAACACATGCAGAGAGGGATAACAAATGACAAGTCCATAGCATAAATACCTGCCGCGGTGCACGACGGGTGTCGCACGCGACAATGCAAGGTCTGTCCTAAAACCGGCCCAAAAACATTGTTTTGGCCGTAACCATGCGTAAACAAATCAGAACGCTATGCCGTCTAAACCTAGAGATGTAGAATCTCGAGCCGGACACTACGACTGGTCACAGGCATAAGTCTGGCACCGATCGGTGGACAGACAATGCAAAACATGCAAATCGGGCTCAAAAGCCAGTCCACCGAGAAAACTCTAGCGTCTGCAGAAAACCCGCAAAGCACCCCGGCAAGCACCCAGGGCGTCGTTGCAGCTCTCTGGCAGCTGCTGGTGGATGGAGCCACCACTCATCGGTGCTCCAGCGCGAGCTGCGTCCATATCAAGGATAGGCCGCAGAAAAGCTGCAGGAGGTCCGAGACAGCATCCACGACGCTGGGGCAGTCGTCGGTAAGCTCTGAGTGGGTGGTCCACCACCTGCCAACGCGTTGGTGCCTCCTGGGTCCGCATCGGGGACCATGTCGTTGCGCTCTCCTATACCGCTGCTCTCCTGGCCAACGCTCGTGACGGGTGGAAACCACACACACCAACACTCCCCTTGGCTGATACAACTATCAACATAACGATGTCTGAGTGAAGGCAAGAAAGGATGGCTCAGGAGGCAACTAATCATAGCGAGCACCGATCAAGCATACCACAACACGGGGTCTCCTCGTGACAATGGTGCATCCCACCAAGTGCCCGGGTCTTGACCATGCAAGAAATCAATGACACACCTACGTGTCAAACATCATGCAAGAGAGACAGAGAAACAAGGTCTCCTCGTGACCCCGGAAAACATCTCCGGGTGTCTGGGTCTCGACCACATCATGCATGGATGATACATAGCAAATGTAGGCAATGTTTTTCCATGTCACACCGGTAGAACTCACCAGGTGCACGGGTCTCGACCAGCATAACCTCGACCCTAGCATTGTGCTGCACCCCAAGTAACCTCGCTGTCCTAGAACAAGTGTCAGGCCAAAGCCCACTCACCAACACCCCCTGGGCTGCAGAGGCTGACAACACGGCCAAAGCTCATGCCTGGTCCTAACACAATCACTGAGGAGGGAGAACGGTTCCCCCATGGCCACATACTCCTACACTACAACAGCAAGGGTGATGACGATGCTGGTGAGATGTATTCCGACGGAGCCTCATCCTGGAGTGCTATCGTCGCTGGTGTCGTCGTCGCTATCGTCACTATTGTTGTCATCTGCTGATGTGACTGGTGCAGCGCTGAGGGCCTCCTCCAAGACAATCGCCTGCTGTATGGCCTCAAAATGCTGGGTTGCATATCGCCTCGCGGCCTCCGCAGCGTCGAGGCTCGTGTGGAGCTCAAAGAGCTCTGACGCGACAGCCGTGCGGCTGGAAACATCTGCGGCATGTAGGCGGTCAGTCGTGGTAGGAACGTGATGGTGGACCTCGATCGTGTGCGTGTTGGCATGAGCGAGAGCCTCGTGCAGCCTCATGGTATCAGGCCCCATAGGAAAGAGTGGAGTTGCACCTGCTCGTCGCACAAGTCGACGTCCTCTGCGTCAGTCGTCGACTCAAGTGCCAGCAGGCAACGAAGTGCTGGTAGGGCGGGAGCACAAGACAATGAGTCGCCACGTAAGTCATTTACGGCTGTAGGAACGGCTGTTGCAAAGGCACTTGCTGCTTGTGACACACCTGTCGCTCGGCCGTCAATTGTTAGACGAACGTCAGCATTTGTAGGTACAGCTGCATCCGCGGCAACGTCGTGGTCATCAAAGGTGCGGTCAGTGTTGTGGTGCTCCTCGTGACCCTTGGTGCTCAGCCCATCATCCACCTGCTGCTGGAGGTCCGCCTATCGCAGACGTGCATCCTATAGAGACCACTCAGCTGCCTCAAGATGCCTGTGTACATCCTCCACACACTCCTCGACAACCCGTCGTGCTGGAACATCTGCTCGCGCCACCACTACCTCCTGCTCGTCGACCGCGGAGCGTAGGCGCTCGGGTACAGAAAGTGTATCTCGGATGAGAGTAGCTGTGTCCTTGGCTGGAACCGCCATGGTGTCAAGGACACACCGGTCAGGGCAGCGAGGAGTTAGAGGTCCGCAGCTTGCTCTGCATCCTCCATGTCGCACACGTGGACATCTATTGTCATCGAGGTGCCATCTCGTGGTCGTACCGCGACTACTGCAAGAACGGCAGCGCACTAGGCCTCTACATCTGTCACCGACTCCGTGTCTGACCAATCCCCCATGTACGACTCGTCGTCCTCGCAAGGGACGTCTGTCCCCTCCTGGCGGTCAGCCACATGCTCCTGCCATCGAGTATTATCCCGTGCATGAATCATGTGCTGCCCTGTGGTCTTCGGTGAGAAGTCCAACCCCCAATGGCCGACGGACTGGGAAAAACCAGGAGGGAGTGGCGCACCAACCCCGCGACCGAGGACGAGGGAGACGGCTCTGCTGCAACTCTTGCTACCGCCATAGTAGCTGCTATCGTCCCGGCAATCATCAAGGTATCAACGGCCTCTGCTGCCTCTCCTACTCCCTTCGCCACATCTGCTGTAATGTCCAACTCAATCTCTGAAGCTGACTCAACGTCAGACCACTCCTCCTCGGACGAACAGTCCTCCACCATAGCGAGATGATGCACCAACTGAGTGTGTCGTAAATCTCTGTCTATTACCTCAGTCCTCGGATCCAAGGTAGTCGTCGGCGGACACTCCATCCCCCCCACGATCGACACACCGCCAGAAGGTGGAAGGGGATGATTCACCAATTGTGCAACTGGGGACGATGGAAGCGGCTCCTCAGCAACGTCCGTCACTACTGGTGATGCTGCTATCAGAACTGCTACTACTGGCTGGGCACGTCTAGCCTGTCGAGCCATCCGCTGTCTCGCTCGACGAGTGCGTGCACGAGGGGTGCCGGCAGAAGTGACGGCTAAGATTGCGACGGGGTCGGAGGTCGGGATGACACCGACTGACTCCAGGACAGAGCGAAGGGCATCGGATGTGGGGCTGAGATCGGATGGCAAGGGACCGGCAGGTGACGACATTGTAGGAGGTGAGGATGGCGAGGAGCGAGATTGGGATGTCTGCAGCGGCATGGTGACAACGGGCTGCTCAGAGAGTACATGGTCTGTGAGATGTTGCACCATGCGCTTTGGACCGTAGAGCTCAGCGTACAACACCGCCATAGCTCCACTAAGGGGTGCCACGATATCGGCTGACAAGGTCTCGGAGTCCAGTGGTGAAGACAAAGAGCGGGATCGTATCGAAGGCGGTCGCCACCACGTAGGTTACTGGTGACACTGGCGCCATCCATGGTGCCGATCCCCACAGTAGTAGCAGACAAAGCCGTTGGACGCCTGAGGCGTATGCCACGGCTGGAATTGCCACTGTGGACATGGCGCCTGCAACGTCTACAGAGCCAGTGCCAACCACGACACCGGTTGCGCCCTGTGCCACGCCAATCTGCTCATCTCCGGAGCTCGGCGTGGGTGAGTGCACACGACAGTTGCTCCCGCTGGCACAAGGCCACAGGGGGGGTGAACGATCGAAGCACAATCTCTCAGACGTGCTACGACACCGTCACGAGGGCGGTCACCACCGCGCTAATGGTGCGCTGCTGTGCGACTCAAGTGTGCGACCTCAAGTCGCGTTCACTGCTGATTCTGCACCGGATCCCGTCGTCAGCCGACGGCTGTGGCCTCAAGCCACCTTCGCTGCTACTGCAACCGCTGCAACTCTCAAAGCGGATGATACTGCAACGGTTCCGGTCGTCAGCCGACAGTGGTGACCTCAAGCCACACCGAAAAGGTAAGATAAACAAAAGAACACAAAACTCACTTTTTTTTTGTTCACCAACCGCTTGGCGCGAGTGGGGTACCCCTTCTCGGGGTTACTCAAATGCCCCACTCAAAGACTCCCCTGTTCTCTTTCTTTTTCTTTTTAGGTGTGTCCTCCTCGGGTGCCTCTTTTGGGGTTTTCTGGGGTGTCCCACTCGAGCCCCCCCCCTCCCCTTTTTCCGGTCTGGCTCGACCATCGCGGCGAGCGCAGTGGAGGGGGAGGCTCGTTCCCCCCCTCGCGCGCAGCCGGCCGGAGGCTGTCCGTCGGCGTCCCCTGCCCCTCTCAGCCGGCGGGAGGCCGGCATTTGGCCGGCTTGTGCCGGCTTGTGTACCGGCGCTCGGCCGGCGCTCTGTCGCGCCCCCCGTCGGCACGACAAGCCCGACAGAGGGGACCCCCACCGGACGGGTCCCTCGCGTTGGGTCCCCCTCAGGCTCGACATGAGCAGTTGCTGCAGCAACTGCTGCTGCGGTTGCTTTAACAACTGTTGCTGCTGATGTAGCTGCTGCCTACTGCTGCTGTTGCTGCGGCTGTTGCTGCGGCTGCTGTTGCGGCTGTTGTCTGCTGCTACTGATGCTGTTGTGAATGCTGCTACAGCAGCTGGTGCAGCTGCTCCTCGCCGTTGCTGTTGCTATGGCAACTTCCCCCTGTCGTTGTTGTTGTGGGTATGTGCTGCCGCCGCCGCTGCTGCGGCTGCTGCCCGTTGCCACTGCTGCGGCTACTTCTACGGTTGCTGCCTGCTGCTGTTGCTACGACTCCTGCCTGCTGCTGCTGCTGCGGTTGGTGTGGCAGTTGCTGCATTGCTGTTGTAGGTCGTGGCTACTGATGCCACCGCTACTGCAAGCTCCAGACCCACTGCGCGCTGCCACTCCTCGTAGGCACTGTTGCAAGCTACTGTTACGAACTCCGGTAACCAGACACGGCTGGTGCTGCCACCCGGTACTGTTGCTGTACTGGTTGCTACTCGTAGCTACTCTCGCAGCAGGTGCTTCACGCCGCTGCTGCTCTTACGACCGCTGTTGCTTGCAGTTGCCGCTAATTTCTCCGCTACCTCCACTGCTCCTCTGCAACGTAGTCGTGGTGGGTCCCTCCAGGATCTGCTGCGGCTGCTATGGGTGGCTGCTGCTACTGCCACTCACTGTTGCTGCTGATGCTGCATCTCCGCTGCATAGCACAATGAGCTGTGGCTTGTTTGCTTTGATACCACGAAAAGATTCTAGGAAGCTTCCTACCACGCTTACCACTGACTGGGCGTCAGCGCTCAGTCAATTCATGGCGTCGACACAGGTCGGACGCGAAACGGCAAGGGTTTGGCAAGATGACACAACACAGTGTCAAATGTGCTTCCATTAGTAAACCCATGCAGAGAGAGATAACAAATGACAAGTCCATAGCATAAATACCTGACGCGGTGCACGATAGGTGTCGCACGTGGCAGTGCAAGGTCTGTCCTAAAACCAGCCCAAAAGCATTGTTTTGGTCGTAACTCTGCGTAGACAAATCAGAACGCTACGCCGTCTGAACCTAGAGATGTAGAATCTTGAGCCGGACGCTAGGACTGATCACATGCATAAGTCCGGCACTTATCAGTGGACAGACAATGCAAAACATGCAAATCGGGCTCAAATTCAGTCCACCGAGAAAACTCTAGCGTCAGCAGAAAACCCGCAAAGCACCCCGGCAAGTACCCAGGGCNCAGGTCGGACGCGAAACGGCAAGGGTTTGGCAAGATGACACAACACAGTGTCAAATGTGCTTCCATTAGTAAACCCATGCAGAGAGAGATAACAAATGACAAGTCCATAGCATAAATACCTGACGCGGTGCACGATAGGTGTCGCACGTGGCAGTGCAAGGTCTGTCCTAAAACCAGCCCAAAAGCATTGTTTTGGTCGTAACTCTGCGTAGACAAATCAGAACGCTACGCCGTCTGAACCTAGAGATGTAGAATCTTGAGCCGGACGCTAGGACTGATCACATGCATAAGTCCGGCACCGATCGGTGGACAGACAATGCAAAACATGCAAATCGGGCTCAAATTCAGTCCACCGAGAAAACTCTAGCGTCAGCAGAAAACCCGCAAAGCACCCCGGCAAGTACCCAGGGCGTCGTGGCAGATCTCTGGCAGCTGCTGGTGGTTAGAGCCACCACTCGTCTGTGCTCCGGCGTGAGCTGCGTCCACATCAAGGATAGGCTGAAGAAAAGCTAGAGGAGGTCCGAGACAGCATCCACGACGTTGGGGCAGTCGTCGGTCAGCTCCGAGTGGGTGGTCCACTACCTGCCAATGCGCCGGTGCCTCCGGGGTTCACATCGGGGACCATGTCGTCGCGCTCTCCTGTACCGCTGCTCTCTTGGCCAACGCTCGTGACGGGTGGAAGCCACACGCACCAACAGGTATTACCTATACCGCGATATGCCGTATCTTTGTACAACGATATTGCAGTACTGCAGTACGGTATTTTTTTAACGGTACGGTATCGGTACTAACCTGCCAAGGTACCCTTCGGTAGTACCGCGATATTGTACCGAGGTACAATACTGCGGTACCGTGCAACGTAACATCGCCAGATTGCTGGTGTAGCGAGGTTCTTTCCTCTCATTTTTTTAATCTGTTACTCGTCACTTCCTTCCATCGACACATCGATTGAGTTCGACGTCGTTGCTCATACATGAGCATCGCAAACGGGGGCTTCTGAGCGAGAGTCAACAGTTGAGGGTGGGAGTTCGCTGCGTGAACCCCGACCCTCGACTGGGTTTGCGTGGGGACGGGGGTGGGGGGATTATTAGCGACATGCACGCATGCGACCACAACGACTAGGAATCCAAAAAGGGTGTCTTCGGGCTTTCGACTGAGCAATGTTCGGTCACCCGCACACCGACCCCTTCTTGTTGGATCCTTTTTCCAGAAGGTTGAAAAGAACCAAGAAAGGGCAGAGGGTGGTCGATATTTTTGAAGCTCCCCTTTCCCTGTGTTGTTTTTGGCAGGGGATATGATTTATTGAAAATATTCTATTCTCTCAAGTCTTTCATGACTTTGAACCTGCCCCATCTAAGACGTAATAGCGACCCCCTCCCCCTGCCTGCGCCTAGAACGATGACCCTCGTACCTACGAACTGTGTTTGGGCAGGGGATAACCATTTTTTACATGTTGTGTTTCTCTCAACCGTCTAATAGTAGGAAAGGACGGTTTCTTTTTATTTTACAAGGTTTAATTGATTCTATTGCCAGTCGTGACAACAAACGGTACTTTCTTCGGTAGCGTGTTTTTTTTCATATGCGGTATACCAAGTACCAAGGTACACAATATGTACCGTGGTAATATAGAAATACCGGTCATACCGTGCGCGCGGTACCGGTATTGGTATTAACCTCCAGCGGAAGTAGGATACCGCGGTATTGGGTACCGCGGTACAAGAGTACCGCGGTACTTCAGTACCATGGTACCAAATACCGCGGTATGGCAGCCCTGGATGAGACCAACATCATGAACACCACTTTTGAAGACATTTCGACTGAGGGCCTTAGTGAGGAAGTCAGCTCTCTAAGAATGTGTGTCCACCCAAGCAACTTGGACAATGCCAGCATCGATGCATTCGCTAACGAAGTGATGCTCTACATTGACGTGCTTGGTGCGTGAGTGATGCATGCCACTGTTTTTGGCAATGGACTCTGTCCTTTGATTGTCACAACACAGAGTGATGCAACGGATGGGAACACTCAACTGCTGCAACAGATGACATAGCAAGAAAGCCTCACACGTGCCTGTGCCAAGAGCGACATACTTAGCCTTGGCTGTACTACGGGAAACACAAACTTGTTTGCCGCTTTTCTAGGAGACTGCAGTTCCACCAACCATGAAGGTGCACCCTGTTCTGCTCCGTGCATTACAGTTATGTGCCCAGTCACTGTCAGTGAAGCCATCCACCATGACTGAGGGTTGTGCACGAAAGTACAACCCAACTCGAGGGGTGGAGAGTGCATATCGCACTACCCGCAATACAGTCTCAAGATGGTGCTCACGGGAACACTGAGAGAATTGAGACAAAAAATTCACAGCAAAGGCAACATCAGCACGCGTGGTGGTAGCAAGGTACATCAGAGAGCCAATAACCCGAAGGACGTCGGTCACATCCAGAATCTCCCACACTTAGGATGGTTCCAAGGACTTCAGCAGTGACTGACCGGAGGGGGTCATAGGTGTGGATGCTGTAGGAACAATAGTGTGGAGCGGTCCAAAACGCTCCCCGAAGTTGCAAACATAGGCAGCTTGGTGAACGTGAAGAGTGCGACGTGCGCGATCACGTTCTAGTTCCATACCCAGGACAACACGAGCTGGACCGTGGTCCTTCATCTTCTATGCTACTTGAAGCTGCGACAGATGCAGCGTCAGGAGATGCAATGACGAGATCATCCACATAGACAAGAAGGGCTACAAGTGGCTTGGTG
Source organism: Penium margaritaceum (assembly GCA_023375785.1). Taxonomy (NCBI): domain Eukaryota; kingdom Viridiplantae; phylum Streptophyta; class Zygnematophyceae; order Desmidiales; family Peniaceae; genus Penium; species Penium margaritaceum. The sequence continues at coordinate 84,679 of SZWC01010106.1, forward strand.
GGGGCACTGAAGAATAGAACATGGTCCACTGTGCTTCTTGTAAAGCCTCCCTTCTCCAAGTTCATTGTGATTTCTTGGTTCCAACAGCGTGGGGACTGCTTAAGGCCATAGAGGGCCTTGTGCAGGTGCCATACTCGGTTTGTTCCATCTGAGAAGCCAGGTGGCTGCATCATATAGATTTCCTCATCCAACCTGCCATGCAGAAAGGCACTGTTGACGTCCATCTGCTCCAACTCCCAGTCATACTGAGCAACCATGCTGAGAAGTTCCCTGGATGTTGTGTAGCGACCAACTAAGACAAAGGTTTTGTCAAAGTCAACACGAAAGATGTGTGAGAACCCTTTTGTGGTGAGACGAGTCTTGTACCGTTCAACGGTTTTGTCAGGGTTCAGCTTGCGACGGTACACCCATTTGGCTGCAACAGCCTTGCGGCCTGGTGGAAGGTCCACGAGCTTGTACACGCCGTGCTCAGACTACGCGTCAAGTTCAGCTTTCATGGCCTGCTCCCACAGGGGATAATCAGAGGCCGTGCGAGCTGCCTGTATAGTCAAAGGTTCAGGATTATGGGGAGAGGGACCAGCAACAACAAAGCACGAGGCAGTATACCCAGCTACAGACGAAGAGAGAGCTAAGTGAAACTCTTGTTCAATGAGGGAGTAGCCAAGTGCAGTGTTGGGATGCACCAGTGGAAACCGGAAGCCACAGACAAGGCAGAGGTTACAAGACCAAGAGCGTGGAGACCAGGATCACCAAAGACAACAGGATGAGAGTGGGACGGAAGTGCCCTGAGATGACCATCATGCATGTAGGGTGAGACTGGAGGGACACATGGAACACGCAAAGATGATGGAGGAGAAGGTGTAGTTGAGCGTGGGTGCACAGAAAAAGAGAGGAAAGGAGAACCAGAGGTGGTTGAGGGCTCAGAGAGGTCAAGAGGTGCAGAGTGGACAAAAGGCTCGGAGGCAGAGGACTAGTCAGAGCAAGCAGAGGGTGCAGGTTCAGAGGAGACAGGGGACTCCAAGGGTGCAAGATAATCCAAAGGCGTAGGGAGGGTCGAGGAGGGAGGCCCCAGAGGCTCGGAGGAGGCAGGGAGTGTGAAAGGACGTACAGAGGGGAGAACAAACTCCCCAGAGGATAGAGGGCCACCCTCACTCTGAGAAGGTGAAGAGAGGGACCCACCGAAAGGAGGAGAATCACCCTCAAATAAGTGCTCAAAGAAAAGAGCATCACGGGAATCAATGACACAAAAACGGGAAGGATCCCAGAAGCGCCAAGCCTTGGAGAATGGGGAGACACCAAGGAAGACACACAAGCCACCGCGGGGAGACATTTTACCACTCTGTTGGTCCGCCGGAAGCCACACTGAAGGAAGACAGTCCCAGATACGAGCAAGGAGAAGGTCAAAGCGCCTGCCTGTCTAGTGTTAAAGGGCGTGACGGTGTGAGGGAGAGGGCCATGAGGGACCCGATTCTAGACCCTTCATATAGGACATGGCCTCGAAGGCAAACAAGGGAGACTTGCGAGAGGCGGAGAGAAGTGAGTGCACACCATCAGCAATGGTGCGATTCAGCACTCAGACATGTTGTTCTGCTACTAGGTGTAGGGGGCAGAGGACTCAAGACGAACACCATGCGACTCAAGGAAGCAAGAGGTGGGACCAAAGAACTTACCGCCATGGTCTCTACGAAAGACACACAAAGGACGATCCAGGCGCACTCAACCTGAGGGAGCCAGGACTCAAGAACGTTAGTGACGTCACTTTTGTGATGAAGGGCAAAGACCCAATGATAGCGAGAGAAGTCATCAGTCAAGCACAGGATATAGCGACCGAGACCACCAAGGAAGTCATGAGGCAAGGGACCCATGACATCAACATGGGTGAGGTCAAGAGGATGGGAGGAAAGAGACTCAGCACTGGAGAATGGGACTGATGCATTTTGCCACTGGCACAGTCGAGACAGACAGAGGAGTAGGGAGGTGCAAAAGTGGCACGCTCAAGGTCGTGAGCAGGCCGGAGGCGGAGAAGGCGCTGGATGGCAGCAATGTGAATGTGACAGAGGCGATGATGCAGAAGATTGGCATGGGTAGGAGACAAGAAGGGTGCGCCGTGAACAAGGCCAGACACAGTGGAAGACGATGCCAATGTGAGAGGGACACAAAACAGATGATCACAATGCACACCACGAAGAACAACACAGCCAAACGAGCGTAGAGCAATAGAGGCCAGGCGACGACTGGACGAGAAGTCCGTACCCTGGTCATCAAGGGTGGTCACAGAAAGAAGACTGACCTCAAGGTCAGGCACATACTACATGTTGGAGAGGTAGACAGTGCCACCAGGCCTAGGAAAGCGAACTACACTGACACCTTGGATACGGAGGAGTTGGCCGAAGCCAGTGTCTATGGAGCGAACAGACCTAATAGGTCCTAGAGAGACAAAGGAGGAGCGACACGAGGTCATGTGATGTGTGGCCCCAGAGTCAACGATTCAAAGGCCAGGGGATGCACGAGTGGAGGGTAGAACAAGGGAGACAACAATATTGTCATGAGAGGAAAGGGCAGAGGTGCAACCAAGACGAGTGGAGAACGTATGGGACTACCACTGTTCAATCCAGGCACGGTCATCAGGCAAAGCCCTGTGGACACCACCAGACGCAACACCATGAAGGGTGGCGTCAGACTCATAAACAGACACATGCGACTGACTACTCACACTCTCACCTCCCTGAGAGCAAAGGTGAAGGAGTTAGAGAGTGAGTGGCCTTCACCTTTGTTCCCTTGAGCGACGGTCAAGGGTGCGCTCCTCATCACGTCAATCAGAAGAGCGGTCGGAGGAGCAATCAGAGGAGTGGTAGGAGAGATGACCATCGTCATGAGCCCAAGATGGGACAGAGTAGTGGGAAGAAGGAGGGTCATAGTATAGAGGTCAAGATAGAGACAGAATCCAACCCCAGGGACTGGCTGTGCACTGTGACGCCTGGAGAGGAGCAAGATTGGTGGTGAGCTTGGAGGCAGAAGAAGAGGACAAGGAAGCTGCAACAGTCACTACAACTGCGGCCGAAGAGGCGGTAGCACCTGTGCATGCCAGGTGGGTGTGCATGGAGGATGCCAAACGCGCGTCATCAGAAGGAGCTGGACGCTTAAGTGCACAGTGACTAGTGGAGCCACAGTTCTAGTAGGTGATGTCGATGGTGGAAGTAGATGACGCTTTACCACCACGGCCACCCCCACGCCCTTTACCACCACGACCTCTCCCATGGCCGGATCCACCACCCCTCTCTGAGAAACAGCTTAAGTTGGATGATCTGAGGGATGAGAAGAGGGTGAGGGAGAGGTGGTGGCAGCTATAGCTGAGGAGGATGAAGAAGTGGTCACTGCAGCCAATGCTGTACAATGCATGCAGTTGTTCTGTAAGCCATTCCACGAATCGGTGAGACAGGAAGTAGTGAAGTCGAAGAGAGGTCCGATCCCTGGCGGAGAGTCCGCAGGGATAGGAGCAGCAACGAGATGCTCAAGCTCTACTTGGGAGAAGTGAAGACAGAGATCAGACAAGTCAGGAATGAGACCAGCAACAATGGACAACCAGGTAGAGTGAGGACCTTGGGCTGCCTTGCCCAGGTCACGAAGTAATTGCAGACTGCAGGTCTAATACTCGTCTACCGTTTCATCCGTCCGCATTTGTAGTGTGTTGAACTGCACAGTCAGAGCACTCTAGGCAGCATGTCCAGGCAAAGTTTTGCGGTGGCGAATGAGTGCGTAGGCACCAACAGGGTCAGTGGGGGTGCCGCGTGTGGGGTCGGCATTGCATGCACCAATGTCGTTAAGGAGGCTTTTAGGCCCTGCATTGATGAGCACTCGCACGGCACGAGCCGCCTCAGAATTTTGAGGGACAAAAAGCGACTTGGCCGGGGAGTAGTACTCCCACAGTAGTTTTCCTGGGCCCACGCGCTGAAACACGTCTCCTAGGAGGTGAAGGTGAGCATGGCGGTGGTGTTTCAAAGTATTTCATCCTAGAAGGGAGAAGGACCTGCGCAACAGCAATTGCGGAGAGAGTGGGAGAGGAGGGGTTGGGAACACCGCCATTGGGAGGAACAGAGGAGCTAGCAGATGTTGTTTCCTTAACGGGAAGAGCGGCAGCAAGGCCTCGGACAGTGCGCAGGAACTCTAAAACAAGGGCGGCTACGGTGTTGGCTAGTTCATGCTAAGCTTCACGCCCTTGCTGGAGTTCATCTTCGACCTTACAAAGAGTTGCTTGAGCTTCACTAAGGACGACGTGCAAGGCCTCCATTGTCTCCTCTGGTCCTGGCATGATGATGAAGAGCGGGCAAGGTAGATAGGGATGTGAGGGAGAGAGAAAAGAAGTGGAGTGAAGAGGGTAGCAAGGTAGGGATGCTCACCGAGCTAGTGGCAAGGAAGCAGTGCAAGAAGAGGAGGCACCATGATTACAGCGGAGGAGAAGAAGACGGCCACCCAGCCGGCCACAGCCATAGTGAGACAAAAAAGTCCCGTGACTGAGGTTCCTGCAACTGTGGCTGACGCTGATGCAACAAGGACGCCTGTGGTGAGATGAGGCGTAAGATCCCAAGGAGCACTTGTGGGTGTCAGCACTGGTGCTGTGGTAGATGTGCGAATGGAGCTGACAGTACTGGCTGTTCCGTCGGCCGCAGAAGATGCTACAATAGCCACAGAAGCTACTGTTTCCGTCACCTGTGTAGCGATTTTAGGGGCAACAACCGCGAGCAATGTCAGTGATGCTGCAGCATGCACGTATGCGTAAGCCGTGCAACCCAGTACAGTCTGCGCAGGGGCCGTGCAGGCACGGGCTATGGATGCAAAGGTTACAACTGCACCTACACCCGCGTCGAGGATGGTGTTGGCCAGGCCAATGGAATCTGTGTGGACGGGGAGGACGGGAATCACACCGGGAACCTCACATGTTGTAGACGGTCCAGCTGACGCTGCTGTTGTGGGAGATGGAGTAGAGGCAGGGGCGGCTGCAGAGGCAGGGTCTGAAGGCTGAGTTTCATGTGAGGATGCATGCTCAAAGAGAGAGGTGGTGACTGTGGCAGGTCGTCCATCGTGTTCACCTGCATGTCAATCTCCTCACATTCACGTTCGGCCGCCTTGGCTACTTCTTTGCGCCAATATGAGCTGTCTAGCATGCGGAACCACAATGGGATGTTGTTGTTGGTTGGTGCGGGCGGGTTAAAGAGTCGCGGACCTCCCACCAGTGCACAGCGTGACGGACGGCCGTGCGTGAAGAGTCGAGTTCCTTGTTTGGGGGACCATCAAATGGCAATGAATCTAGTGTGGCGGACGCTAGGGCGGTAAGGGTACCCAAGAGGTGCGGCCACCGTGGGATCCTGTGAAGCAGAGGGGCATGGGTACGATGGTGCCAAATAGGAGTGGAGAAGGGCACCGCGAGACAGCAAAGGCTAAGAAAGCAGAGAACAGCGATAAGATTAGGAGCCCACTCACACTACGGTGGACACCACCGGTAGTGTGCTGCGCGAGAGCCGAGCATCATAGAGTTGTGGGGCTTGAGAGGGAGGACGACCGAGCACGACACGATGGTGATGCAATGGCGCCGTTGGCCGCCAGAGAGGGGCAACATTTTCGGTCAAAATGCAGGATGTCACGAACGAGCAGATGGTGTGTGGCAACTGAGGCGCAGGCAATGAGATGGAGTCGTTAGCCGCCAGAGAAAGGGGGCATTGAACTACAGAAGGCTGGATGCTACAGACCAGAAGATGGTGTATGGCGGCTTAGCTGTGGATGGTATGACAAGCAGAATGTGTGGTGTGGATGGTAATCTACACAAGTGGATGGACACACGCTGTAGTTTTCATGGTAGAGCTCTGAAGACGGAGTGAACTGCTGCACTTACTTAGATGTTGGTGCTGCTAGAATGCCACAGATGTGGCGGGTGATGGTGTTGCTAGGCCGACAAGATGTCGGTGTCGGCAAGAGTACTACGGGCCCGTCGAGTACACTGATCCTTTGGTAGACATTTCATAGGTCCAGGAACGTCGAGGAATAGGGGCGACCCCTACAGCACTAGTACCAGAAGTTAACCGGCAGCTTCCTAGCTAGGCTGTGTGTGATAGAACGGGTGGAAAGAATGGAGCACAAGGCATGCGGTGAAATGCTTGCCTTAGAACTCGCATTACACAGAGACAAGAGAGTGAGTGGGGGACGAGAGAGTTTGACACCAGTGAACACGCACCCACACCGAGCCTCACGCTCTAGTGGATATGTACCACCTAGGGGTCGAGCCCGACCACTTGGTATTAAACTGGCTACTCACCAATGCATGGTCAAAACCGGCATGGTGGCCCCCTAAGGATCAGCACCCGGGAAATATGCAACTCCCCCAAATGACTTAGAGGAAAGCAAGAATAATGTAGGGCATGTCAGTGAGAATGTACGCTCCCTAGCATCTACCACACCACAGATAGAAAGTCATGTAATGGCCATGCATGTGCCAGAGGACACCCCTGGGTGGAGCAGCCGCATCACGATACTAGAGGCTCTAGTCATGGTGGGATCGCACGATTTCTCCCCAGGTGAGGCTATTGTCATTTCATCTGTACATGTGTGTGCATGGAGGGGAAGACATGAGGTCATAGAAATGTGAGTGGCCAACGAACTTCAACACGCTTTGCCACGGCCAGCATGGCCACCAAAGAGAAGGTCACCTATGCCATCCTGACAACAGTCAGTGGTGGCCCACAACCCTGATGTCTCGTGTCAGCATCCCTACACTGACGGAGCCCGGGTGGTGGGACTGGACCGCAACCTTCTCACTTATGTCGGCTTCGATCCCCTTGGCCTGGGCAATGACCAGGCTCTCCTATAGTGGTACCGCGAAGTCCAGCCCATCCACAGCAGGTTGGCCGTGCTTCCCATTGTGGGTATCTTCGTCGGCCAGTCCTAATCTGGTATCCCCTGGTTTGAGGCTAGCGCCATCCCCACTGCTGTGGAGCTCTTTCTGTAGGTGGTGAAATGTTCTAGGGTGCGGGTGTGACACACACAAAATGTAGACCACACACTACGGCATGGAATGGAGAAAACAGGCCCAACCCTTAGAAAAACCAAGCATTCACACAAGTGTTTTTGGGTAGGACAACGAGGTGATCTACGGCGGTCGACCGGTCTAACCACACGAGAGCCTCAACGTGGGGCTCAGACGCCACCTTGGATGGAACCGGACCAGTCGGCAACGTGCCTTTAGTGGTTTCTCACACGATGGGCTTTGACCTGCCTGATTGTCATACGGTGTTGTGTATTGAGAGCTTCCTAGTTTGAGCTGATGGTTCTACAACAGCTACGTCCTCACCTCGCTGCTGCTGACATGGTGACACGGTCCAGTCAACTGGTGCAGTAGCAAGAAATCATGTGCAAAAAAGAGCAAGGGTCAGGCTGTTCGTTTATGTGTCAGTATCAACATGGTGACCTCTGGCCTTGCTCCACACCCACCACACCTGTGTAGGTAATTGACCAAAGGAGAGACTACACTCTGTGCTGGACCCTTGCGTCGGCGTATGCTCTAGCCATGTGCTTCAGCCAAGAAACTAGTAAGCAGCTCCATGCTTGCGTGCCCTCACCTTTCAAGCATGCGTAGTATTTTGCACGTACTCGCTTAGCGTGAATACAGTTGGGTCATCAACCCAGGCTAGTTTCTGCTAGTATTTAGGGATATAGTCAGGATAATCCCATGAGCAGGTGGTGGTTTGAACCACGAACCCGGATGGGAGGGAGTGAAAGGGAGCTCGCTGCTTGCTCGCTTGCTCCCGACGGGGATGACTACGGCGAGCCGCTACTCGTCTCGTTTGGTTCATTGTTGCCGTGACTCTCACTCGCACGGTTCGTGCGCCATGGCTGTCAAGCTATCTTGGTGACCTGCTTTACTTCCTTGCTCTCTTGTAGAAATGCCATCTAGCATTACCTACTCGTATCAGAGCCAATAACGTGGACTGCCCAATTGCTACGGTCCTACCTGTCTATGGTCCTGTGCACATCTGCCGCCACCGCCATTGCTCCTACCTCTGCCGTTGCATGCACATCTAGAAGTGCCGCACAACAGCAGTGAGCATTGCGCCTCCTCTCTACGACCTCTCGCAGTGCCACTCTCAATCACACGAGACCCGTGAATGCAGTCACGTTCGCGGGCTAAGCCGTGGTGCTCATTACAACGCCGTCAACGCATGGCAACACCTCACTCGACGGCCTGCTCTCAGCAATAGAGTGACCTCCTTGGCTATTCCACAGCTGCATCTGCGAGTGCACTCGGTAGCAGTTGTGTCTTCAATTGCTTAAACCTCGGCACCCCCACACCGCACCGCACATCGCAGTTGCGCCATCCTCACCGCAGCTGACGCACTAAGGCCGTGCCCAACTATCCTCCACGACAGTCATAGTATCAGTTGTGGCGACGGAGATGCACCCCGCAGCTGCACCCTAGTCCCGGTTATGGCCATCGCCTTGGTCACCAGCCGCCACCAACGTAGAGGCAGCGCCACATTGGTGGCGCTGCCTGACATGCTGGCGTCCCACGAAGCTTCCAGTGCCCTGCCACTTGGCCACTACTACGAGGGACGTGCAGGACGTTGCCACTCACGCTCGTGCTCTCGCTCCTGTCTTGGTGGGGCGAGTCACACCGCCGCCAGATCTCCACCGTCTCAACCCGAGGGAACAACGTGTCAATCTTCGGTAAGCGTCTCCCGTTTGGCTTCCCCCGACGTGAACCCTCCACCACGTGGCATTGTTGCTGAGACCATATCACTTTCTCACCTTTATGTGGAATTTTTGGAGGATGCTACTGTCCTCTTAGACACGCTCACACACGAAGCAGTCGCAGTGATATACCCCACAGTTGCGGCCGCCGCTACATTTTTAGTAGCAGCAAGGGCCGCTTGTGCTCCAGCCGCTACATCCACCGGTAGGGCCACTGAAGCCTACACTAAGGCAGCGGTAGTCGTTGGTCCCATTGCCACAGTAGCTGCAGACATAGGCACGCAGGTCGCAGCACTTGTGGCAGCCATTGCATCAGCTACAGCATCGACAGCATCTGCCACAGCCACTGCCGCGTCTTTGATCCGCACCTCGACTGCTGCAGCCGTGACATCTGCAGCACCGACCATCACGCCCTGAAACATGTCGAAACTCAACCAAATCTAAGCCATCAAAAAACTCGATGGATGGAGCTCCTTGGGTCCAGCTTTGACTATGAGATCGAGTACTGGCCTGGAAAAACAAATCTGACAAATGCTTAAGTCGATGACCAGATTTGATGACCAAGATGAGCACGTTGCTCATCAATCAAGATTCGCATCTCACGAGGCTGTTTTTTAAAGGTTAAGGGGAGTTTGGCGACCAAAAACCAAGCTTTTGTTTGATGACCCCTACTGGCAACGTCGATTCACTCCCGAGATTGCCGTTCCTCCAAAACAGGAACTCCGATGGATGCTATTGGAGGGATTCCACAACACCGGTCGAGGTGGACACTTTGGTGAGGGCAAGACGCTCAAGAAACCTGCGAAGTACTACAAGTGGGACAAGATGCAAACCAATGTGGTGGCCCTTTGCAAATTGTGCGACATCTTTCAAAGACAAAAGTATCGTTGTACGTGGCCACCTGGTGTACTTCAACCCCTACCTGTTTTGACGGAATCGTGGGCTGACACCTATATAGACTTCGTGACTGGTCTTCTTGCATACCCGAGGGATGTGATGCCATCCTTGCCGTGGTGGATAGATTTTTGAAAAATTCACACTTCGTTCCAATAACCACCACCGTCACCATGGAGGAAATAGCTCAACTGTTGTTTTAAGAGATCGTGCACCTACATGGAGTGTCAGTCACCATCATCAGCCACAGAGACAGAAATTTCACTAGCTATTTTTATGCAAACTGATGACGCGTTGTGACAGTCAAATCCAGCTATCAATGATGTTCCATCCTCAAATCGACGGGCAAACTGAGCATACAAATCATATGCCTTAACAACTCCTTAAAACTTCATATAAGCCACATGGCACCGATTGGGCAACAAAACTGCCGACCGCCAAACTTGCATACAACTCCGCCACTTCCACCACAACTGGTAAAATATCTTTCAAAGTGGTATACGAAAAAATTCCCTCCACACCATCTGGATTGTAGAGTCAAAGTACATCCCCACAGTTGACATTCACGGCCGGGACTTCACAAGCATCTAGGAGGAAACACGGCAGACCGTCGCAAAGATGTAAGCAGCTATGAAGTGAGAAGCCGACTGACATCATAGCGATGACGTGTTCAGCGCTGGGGATCACGTCCTCCTCAATCTGCAAATCTCAAACTTTGAGGACAAGACTTCACAAATCTCAAACCCCACTCATTGGGACCGTTTGAGATCGAGTAAATGCAAACCCCAGTCGTGGCTCGACTTCACCTCCCTGACAACATGACGATCTATCCTATCTTTCACATCAGCAAGTTTAAGTACTACTAGGATCCCAGTACGTACTTCCCCGATAGAGACGTCGTACCTCCACCTTCTCTACAAGTGGACGGGGATATAAAGTGTGATTGGAGATATCCTTGGACATCTATGTCATGGAAAACGACCAATTATCTGGTCAAGTAGTATAGCAACGACGCTGTACACAACAACTAGGAGCCCTACGACAACCTCCGTTGTTGATTATCGGATTGATGGTTATATTTTATGTTATAAAACTACGTTGCCTAACAGACCAGAACGTCGCAACTAAAATGGGGGAAGTGTTGTGTCCTCGATGTATACGAGTCCCTAAACTTCGTGCATGGATATTTTTTTTTGTGATGTGAGTCATCCTCTTCAACTTGTATAGCTTCATGTGACTACCTGACCGTATCCATGATCGTGTATATCCCTGATGCAGACCTAGTTGGCGCCGGAGTACCAACGGGTGGTGGCTCTATCCACTAGCAGCTGCTAAAAAGCTGTCACGACGTCCCATGTGCTTGCTGGGGTGCTCTTAAAATTTTCTACAGTTGCTAGAGTTTTCTAGGTGGACTGGCTCTTGAGCCTGATTTACATGTTTTGCATTGTCTATCCATAGATTGATTCCCAAAATGTACGTGTGACCAGTCATAGTGTCTGAATCAAAATTCTGCATCTCTAGGTTTAGGTGGTATTGTGTTTGGATGCTTGTGCATAGAGTTAAGGCCAAAACAGTGGTTTTGGACTAGGTTTAGGACAAACTGACACTACCGCGTACGTCACTCACCGTGTGCCGCGGCAGGTATTTACATTATGTGCTTGTCAGTTTTAATCTCTCTCTTCATTGCAAAGACATTGGAGCTTTAGACACTTTGCACGTCTCCCTAGCTTGACCCTTGCTGTTTCTTGCACTTGCCTACTTGCTAGTGCGTCAACCGACTAGACAGTGTCACCACGTCAGCAACAGCAAGGCTTAAACGTTTCCTTGCATTTTCTCATGGCATTAGAGTAGCGAGACCTCTCTCGCTCAGCTGCACCACAGAGACACATCACCGGAAGTAGCGGTAAAAGTCACCACCATAGCTACATGCTCGGGCCCATCGCAGAAGATGTTGGGAGCAGAGACATCATAACTACGTTAGTAGGAGCGACATCACCACACAATCTCCATTATTGTAGCAAGTGGAGCTTCGACATTGACGAGCTGCAGCAACAGTGCCAAGCGGCAGTAGCAACAAGGGGTTCCCAACATCTACTGCAGTAGTTGTGTCTGGCTACCATTCTTGACCAAGAAACAAAAAGGCGAAGTGGCTCGTAGCAGCACCTCATGGCTACGGCTGCAAGCAATGGCAGCGCACTACGGCAGAAGTAGTTACCAGAAGCAATGGCATTAGTAGCTGCGAGCAACAACATCAGCATAACAGCAGCAGCATCAAAGGCAACAATAGTAAAACTAAAGCATTGTAGCAGATGCAAAGATAGTGGCAATAATAGTAGCAGAAGCACCGAAGCAGCGGTGGCAGTTTCAACAACGTAGTAGAATTGGCAGCAACGCAATAGCAACAATAGAAATGGTTGTTGCCTTGTGCAAAACTTCTATTGTGCACCAATTGCTGCTTAGCACTGTTACATAATAACACTGCTGTGCAGCTATGCAAAAGCTACATAGCACTGCCCATTAGATACCGAGGCTTGTACAACCCTTTTGCAGCCGCGAGCAGGGGATGACGTAGTCACCCCCCCTCGCTTTCTTCGGTGCGCAAACAAAAAGTGCGCGTGACACTAAAAAAAACGCTAATGTTATATATGCAAACATGAAAATTGTGAGCATAGAACGCTAATGTAGAATACATCGGCAAAATAGGAGTGTTGACGTCATCATCGGCAATGCTGACGGCAGTCATTTCTGGATCAGAATGGCATTGTTTGTTAGTGTTTCAACTCCTCAAGGAACGCTGTTAAATTCTTCTTTGGACCATTTTTACGCTCAACCCCATACTTAGCAGTGCAATGGCACCGGTTTGTGATAAGGACAAAGGCTAGAATAGCCCTCCTCTTCCTCCTCTTCAGGCATCATGAGTCCATGGTCGTGCTCACTCACGATCGACGAGCTTCGTCGGACACAAGATGCGCTAGCATCAGCACTGACAGACTGACGTGTTAAAGGAGATTGCAGAGTTACGGAGGAGTGGTTCAGGGGCTTCAAAACAACCACCAAGAGGACCTACGAGGGTTGCACCACTCGTTCAGTGGTCCACGTCCAACAGATCGCAGCAGCCTCAACACCCCTCATTACAGGTTTCCGCCTAGGATGAGGAGGACATGGAGAATGACACATGTCAGGATGAGATTCGTCTCCTTGAGGAGTGTATTCATGAGTTGCGTTTGGGATCACAACCTCTCACCCCGCCACCTTCTTGTTGTCGGGGCCAGGTACGTTGTTTAGCAACGTTCACTTTTGGTGGTATTTCTCTCACTGGTGGTCTCTCTTTACCTCGTCCACCACCTCCTAAGCCTCAGATAACCCTCCCCACGGAGTGGTGACCCAAGGAATTTGAGACACCTCCACCCCGTTTCTAGGTCGACGAGGGTTTTGATTGCTGGGAGACCTTGTTTCAGGTGTGGGCCAATTCTGAGGATACCTGGCCCTACCACAACATCCAGCACCAGAATCGTGATGCGCACTAGGTCAAGACAAAAACAAGAGCGATGTGCGGTCCGCTCTATGCCATGCCGCGAGAGACTGTCGTTGACTTCTGTCCCTTCGTAGACACCGGGACCGGGAATCAAAAGACCTATACCAAGGCTTGGAGCTCGCCTAGACACTGTTCACTACAGAGATTCATGCCACAAGGGTGGCTCGGATCCATGTGTCTCACTCCCTCTGTAAGCGTCCCATGGATCTTGCAGCTGACAACTGTAGGTATGTGATGCGTCTTTACACTTGCGCCTTGGGACTGGTTGCAGGATGCAGCTGTGGGAACTCGACACCATCATGATGGGAGTGCACTTGGAACACATGAAGCTCTTTACGAAGTTCGACTGTGTGGCCCTCTCTGAGATGTTGGAGTCATTAAAGCTGCTTCCTTAGGCCCATTGCTACTTCCATTAGGCCATATCGGCTCATGAGGTTGTTCCTGCCCATTAGCAAAGTCCACTTGTTGCAGTATTGACTGCAACAAGTCATACGCCTCTATGCTTGTTCACTAGTCCTACCTCCACCACTTCCTCCTCCTCCTCCTCCCCTTGTACCCTAAGCGGCCAGACTCAGTGCTTGCAACGGTCGTAGAGGGGAAGAAGGGAAAAAAAGACACACCATGGGAGAGTAGAGTAGAGTAGTGGCAATGGCCGTTCTGTCCACTGCTACAACTATGGGGGTGCTCAGTGCTACATGGAGTGTGAGTAGCCCCTTAATTGTCCTCGGGTCATGTGCCGCCTCTAGGCGGCACACGCACACAGACGAGACATGTCGTAACCACGAGTGTAGCAGACATATTTGTTTTACCAGGCAATAACAATGATCTAGAACTTCGAGATCGCACAGTCATGAGCTTTGTCAGCTGCTGGTGCTTTGTACTCAGGGAGGTGCAAGTGTGGCGTCACAGCCGATTAAACCTGAGACAACTTGTCCTATTGTGTTTCTTTCCCGTGATGATTCCTGTAGGGGAGCTTAGTCGGCTTGCAATGAGGATGGACCTGACGGTACTGAATGGCTTGACGAGTCACAGATCTGTGCTATTTTTTGTTGTCCCGAGTCCTCTACTACACGTTGAACAGAGGTAAAGTGTTCTGTGACTGTCGATGACTGGTTGTGAGCCAAGTGGCACATGGATCATTGACTCAAGTGCCACCTATCACATGACTTGTCGTCGTAATGACTTTGTTGTACTTGGTCATGATGCTTCTGTTCGGTCCATTCACATAGGGTCTGGTCAGTCGCTGCCTCCATAAGGAGTTGGGGTTGTGCGGTTTTATGGCCCGTCTGACCCCTTGTACATTTCCCATGTACTCTTTGTTCCTGATCTTGAGCTCAGTCTGCTCTCTGTTTGTGCATGCACCAGGATGGATCTCACTGTTAAGCACTCTGCTAAGTCTGCCACTAAGACTACTCTTGACACATTTGCCATCGTGATTCGTGCCTCGGTTTTTTATGAACTTTATTATATTTCTCGTTGCATTCCCTATGTTTCTTCTCCTCCTCTGTCTTCCACGCATGTGTTTGTCACTGATGTTTGGTTGCTACATCATCGCCTCTGCCATATGAGCTCAAACACTGTATCCAAGCTCATTTGAACTCAACCCGTCCTCGGTCTTGACGTGGCTTCCTTTGAGAAGCCGCAAAATACCGATTGCTTCTCTTGCCTCCATGCATTGCTGCTCTTACCCTGACTCCTCTTCTTGGACACTACATCCACAAGATTTGGTCAACTCGGACCTTCTTGGTCCTCTTCTAGTCGAGTCCTTCTTAGATCGGGGTCAATATTTTCTCACCCTGTCTGATTATGTCACCCAAATGCGGTGAGTCTACAGCCTCCGCCACAAGAGCAATACCTTGGTGGCTTGCCTGTGGCTGGTGATGACTGAACGTCAGTCTTGTCACACCCTACACACGTTCCGCACAGGTCGTGGTGGTGAGTTCTTAGGCGAGATGGATGCCTACTTTACTGAGCATGATATTTTTCATTTGCTCTTTGTCCCTACTACACCAGCGCAAAACGATGTGTCTGAGAGTTCGAACCACAACATGGAGGATGCGGTTCACGCTATGAGTCCAAAGTATGGTCTTCCGAAGTCCTTTGCCTTTGAGGGATTCTCCTACATGATGTAGGTCTGGAACCGCTTGTCGTAGGGTCCACTTCTAGACTATGTCATGCGTACGAGTTGTGGTTCAGCCATCGTAAAAAGCATCATCTCGCTCGCGTTTGGAGGTCCCTCGCATGCGTCTGGTACACCAAGGACCAGAATGGGACCAAGGATTCGCTTCAAAGTCGCATGTGTACCTTTTCTCGGCATCTCCCCGCGGTTGAAGACTTGGCGCTTTTGGGGCCCTGCTCGCCATCGCATTGTCGAGTCTCAAAATACTCTCTTCTTTCAGGCTCTCACCTATTACGACCTATCCAACATTCTGTCGCTGGCCACCGACCATGTTTCTACCTGTGGCTTCCGGGTGGATGAAGGAGTCTAGTCCTGCAGATGGGTCCGTCCGGGCCTTCTCACCTGCGGTCCGGTCTCCGGTTGCTGACGATCAGGCCATCTTCGCTACGGGTCTAGTAGCCTCATTAGTTTCCTCGAGCATACCCAATCCCATGCAAATGTCAGTCCCCTCTGGCACACTTGATCTCGTTCCAGTGTCAGTCTCCTTTTGCACACCTGACCCCGTACTGGTGTCAGTCCCCTCTAGCACACTTGATCCAGTGCCTGTGTCACTTCCCTCTGGCATACCTGATCCTGTGCCAGTGATAGCATCTCCGGTCACACCTACTCATGTGCATACAACTACTTTGCTCAAGGCTATAGCTAGAAAGTCTTCACCGCAGGATGAGGTGAGCGCATCAGCATCGACCTACTCCCACGAGGCCGGTGGTTGTCTCTGACCATTGGCATCCACAGCTCAACGGACTATTGAATCCACACCTAGATGCCTGACTAATAGTTTTGTAGTGGCGAGCATGGAATGAAGGCCCTTCGCTTGAGTGTTCAGGGTTGACCACACTGAGGTGCATCCGGCATGCCCTGTTGGCGAGGAGTTGGTCTCTCGTGAGTTTTTGGCCGCTTGCGATGTCGTAGCTCATTTGGTTGTGGTCAAATGGAGTCTGGAGGTATGCGTTTTGGCCACCCGGATTTGTCCCTCGATGACGCCTGATCCGAGCACTCTCGACTGACGATGCAGAGCAGTGGCGTGCTGCTTGTGAGGATGAGCTGAGAGCCTTCTGTGAGCACGGTGGCTATGAACTTGTCGACCTCTGGCCTGGGTGGAAGGCTGTAGAGGCCAAGTGGGTCTTTTGTAAGAAGGTGAAGCCTGACGACACACTGGACCGCTACAAGGCACACTTGATGGTGAAGGGGTTCTCACAGGTTGAGGGCATGGATTTCACTAACACATTTATACCCGTTGGCTGTATGACCACCGTTCGCACTATGTTCGGAGTTGTTGCTCACCATGATTGGGAGGTGCACTAGATGGATGTGAACAATGGGTTCCTCCATGGCAGTTTAGAGGAGGAGATCTACATGGTCCATCCACAAGGCTTTGAGGTTAGTGACTAGATCTGGTGCTTGCAGAAGGCCTTGTACGGCCTGAAGCAGTACGGCCTGAAGTAGTCACCTCTATGCTGGAACCTAGAGATAACTGGAAAATTGACGCGTGCTAGGTACGTGATGAGTGACACTGGCCTGTCTCTCTTTTTGAGACATGCCGTTGAGAGCTTCACTGCCATGGTGGTCTACGTGGATGACCTCCTGATTGCGTCCCCTTCGATGGAGGCCATGAAGGAGGCCAAGGCATGCCTTCCAACTGCCTGCAGGATGAAGGACCTTGGTCATACAGTTGTGTTTCTCGTGATGGAGATTGTCTGTGATCGTTATTGGCGTACACACTTGTTGCATCAGGAACGTTACGTTGGCGTTGTGGGGGAGCGGTTTGTTGACCTCCTTGGTACAGTTCCCATAGCTTCCACTCCCATCACGCCTGATGGGCAGGATGCTTTGAAGGTGGATGATCCAAAACAGCTTGGGGAGATGGTGGACGTGACCATGTACCTACGTCTCATTGGCTCTCTAATGTTCTTGGCCACTACCACACAACCCGATATCACCTTTGTCATTAACCTCCTTGCATAGTTCTTAAATTGTCCTCGGGCGAGAGTCATTCACATGGTTGTGTGAGTGGTGCTGTACGTGGTTTCCAGGCCGTATCTAGGATTGTACTTTCGACGGTAGTGACTGGGCGTGGAGCCCTGATGGGTGCAGTCGGAGAGGCTATGTGTTCCTGCTAGGCAACACCGCTGTGTAATGGCGTAGCGGCAAGCATGGTTGTATTACACGAAGCTTATTGGAGGCTGAGTGTGTTGAAGTTCGTTGGTCACTCACACATCTCTTCCCCTTGTCTCCACCCCTGTGCACACAATTGTACAGATTGATTGACAT
>SZWC01010107.1:38403-68355 GCA_023375785.1 Penium margaritaceum
GGGGGGGGGGGGGGGGGGGGGGGGGGGGGGGGGCTTCGCACGCAACCTCACGAGTGCGTTCCGAACACGCAACGCACAATTGTGTGTCTCCCTGTCGGCGAGTGGCGTGATGGTGACGCAACCCGCCGAGGGGCTCTTTCGGCGGACGACCCCGACAGTGCGCGTGGTCTACAGCGGCAACAGTTCCGTTGACGACGATCGTGGGACGGTCGTAGTTCCACGGTGGCGTGCGCATCAAGGCGATCGCACCCACCGTCGGGAGGCGTCGAGCTAACTTGGTGGTGTGCCAAGAGACAAGATGGATCGTCGATCTAGACGATCGACGGCGAGACACTTCTCGCACTAAGCATTAGGTGCAATAAGGGCATCGGGTACAGGTGAAAGTACACCGGGTACAGGTGCAAGTAGCTTGTTGTAGCAAGCTAGGCGAGCAGTAGGCTAGGGCTAGAGCTAGCCAGCCAGACAGCATGAATACCCTCTACATTTCTCATTGTCATTAACCTGATAAGCTGTGATTTTACAGCTCTGGTTTCCAGACTATCTCCAAGTCTATATTTCCGTTGTGACTATGCTCTCCACAAATTGAGGATCAATCTCGAGAGAGCACACACTCTCACACGGACGATCCATGGGGTATGACGAATACGGATGGGGTATATGGAACATCCTCTAGGGCGCAACTAGGGTGCAACTAGGACATACCTAGGGCGCAACTAGGGCGTAGCTAGTGCCCAACTAACGTACAACTAGGACGCAACAAGGGCGCAAGTCGTGTGCAACCAGGGCGCAAGTAGAGCACAGCTAAGGCGCAAGTGAGGCGCAAGTAGGGCACAACTGGGGCGCGACGAGGGCGTAACTAGGGCGCAACTAGGGCATAGATAGTGCCCAACTAAGGCCCAACTAGGGCACAAGAAGGGTGCAAGTAGGGCGCAACTAGGGTGTAAGAAGGGTGTAACTAGGACGCAACTAGGACGTCACTAGGGTGCAACTAAGGCGCAAGTAGGGCGCAAGTAAGGCGCAAGTAGGATGCAACTAGGGCGTAAGTATGGCACAAATAGGGCGCAAGTAGGGCGTAACTAGGGCGCAAGAGGGTCGCATTTAGGGCGCAAGGAGGGTACAAGTAGGGCGTAAGCAGGCCGCAACTATGGCACAACTAGGGCGCAACTAGGGCACAAGTAGGGCGCAAGTAAAGCGCAACAAGGGCACAACTAGGGTAGAAGTAGGGCGCAACTAGGGCGCAATTAGGGCGCAACTAGGGCGCAGCTAATGCCCAACTAAGGTGCCACTAGGGCACAAACAAGGGGCAACTATGGCGCAACAAGGGCGCAAGTCGGGCGCAATTAGGGCGCAAGTAGGGCGCAACTAGGGCGCAGCTAATGCCCAACTAAGGTGCCACTAGGGCACAAACAAGGGGCAACTATGGCGCAACAAGGGCGCAAGTCGGGCGCAATTAGGGCGCAAGTAGGGCGCAACTAAGGCGCAACTATGGCGCAACTAGGGCGTAGCTAGTGCCCAACTATGGCAAAACTAGAAAGCAACTAGGAGGCAACTAGGGTGCAAGTAGGGCACAACTAGGGCGCAACTAGGGCGCAAGTAGGGCGCAAGTAGGGCACAAGTTGGGTGCAAGTAGAATGCAACTAGGGCGCAACAAGGGCGCAACTAGGAAGCAAGTAGGTAGCAAGTAGGGCACAAGTAGGACACAAGAAGGGTACAACTAGGTCACAACTATGGCACAAGTAGAGCGTAACCAGGACAAAGCTAGGGTACAACTATGGCGCAAGAAGGTTGCAACTAGGGCGCAACTAGGGCGCAACTAGGGCGCAATTAGGATGCAACTAGGGTGCAACTAGGGCATAGCTAGTGCCCAACTGAGGCGGACTAGGGCGCAACTAGGGTACAAGTGGGACGCAATTAGGGTGCAAGTAGGGCGCAAGTATGACAGAATAGGGTGCAAATAGGGCGCAACTAGGGTAGAACAAGGAAGCAACTAGGACGCGAGTAGAGCCAGTAGGGCGCAAGTAGGGCGCAAGTTCGACACAACTAGGGTGCAACTAGGGTGCAAGTAGGGTGCAAGTAGGGCACAACTAGGGCACAACTAGGGCACAACTAGGGTGCAACTAGGGTGCAACTAGGGCGCAAGTGTGGCGCAATTAGAACACAACTAGGGTATAACTAGGGTGCAACTAGGGGTAATTAGGGAACAACTAGGCTATAGCTAGTGTCTAACAAAAGAGCAACTAGGGCGCAACTTGGGCGTAACTAGGACAGAACTAGGGCGCAAGTATGCACAAGTAGGGCGCAGCTAGGGCACAAGCAGGGCACAACAAGGGCGTAGCTAGTGCCCAACTGAGGAGCAACTAGGGCACAACTAGGATGTCACTAGGGTGCAACTACGGCGCAACTAGGGCGTTTCTAGGACACAAGTAGGGTGCAACTAGGGTGCAACTAGGGTGTAGCTAATGCTCAACTGAGGCGCAACTAGGGCGTAACTAGGGCACAACTAGGGCCTAACTGAGGTGCAAGTAGGGCGTAACTAGGGTGCACGTCGGATGCAATTAGGACGGAAGTAGGGCGCTGGTAGGGGACAACTAGGGCACAAGTAGGGTGCAACTAGGGCGCAACTAGGGCGCAACTAGGGCGCAAGTAGGGCGCAAATACGGTGCAACTAGGGCACAACTATGGAGCGACTTGGGAACAAGTAGGAAAAAAGTATGGCGTAACTAGGGCGCAACTAGGGCACAATTAGGACGCAAGTAGGGCGCAAGAAGGTCCCACCACAGCGCAACTAGGGCATAATTAGGACGCAACTTGGGCACAGCTAGGGCATGAGTAGGGCGTAGCTAGAGCTCAACTGAGGCACAACTAGGACGCAACTAGGGCGCAAGTAGGGCGCAAGTAGGGCTGCAGTAGGGCGCAAACAGGGCACAAGTAGGGCACAACTAGGGCACAACTAGGGCTTAGCTAGTGTCCAACTGAGGCGCAACTAGGGCACAACTTGGGCGCAAGTAGGGCACAAGTAGGGCGCAAGTAGGGTGCAACTAAAGTGCAACTAGGGAAAATTCTTGAGTGCAAGTAGGGTGCAAGTAGGGCGCACGTAGGATGCAACTAGGACGCAACTAGGACATAACTATGATAGAAGTAAGACGTAGGCAGGGCACAACTAGGGTGCAACTAGGATGCAACTAGGGTGCAACTAGGGTGCAAGTAGGGTGCAAGTAGGGCGCACGTAGGATGCAACTAGGACGCAACTAGGACATAACTATGATAGAAGTAAGACGTAGGCAGGGCACAACTAGGGTGCAACTAGGATGCAACTAGGGTGCAACTAGGGTGAAACTAGGGCAAATAGGGCGCAACTAGGACGAAGCTAGTTCCCAACTGAGGCGCAAGTAGGACGCAACTAGGGCGCAGCTAGGGTGCAACTAGGGCGCAAGGAGGGTGCAATTAGGGTGCAAGTAGGGCACAGCTAGGGTGCAACTAGGGGACAACTAGGGCGCAACTAGGGAGCAAGTAGGGCGGAACTAGGGCGCAAGTAGGGAGCAACTAGGGTGCAACTAGGGCGCAACTAAGGCGTAGCTAGTGTCCAACTGAGGCGCAAGTAGGGTGCTACTACGGCGCAAGTAGGGCGCAAGTAGGCCATGACTAGGGTGCAAGTAGGAAGGAACTAGGGCACAAGTAGGGGGGAACTAGGGCGCAACTAGGGTGCAACAAGGGAGTCAGTAGGGTGCAATTAGGGCACAACTAGGGCCCAACAAGGGCGCAAGAAGGGCGCAACTAGGATGCAACTAGGGTGCAAGTAGGGTGCAAGTAAGACACAACTAGGGCACAACTAGGGTGTACCCAGGGCGGAACTAGGATGCAAGTAGGACGCAACTAGGGTGCAAATAGGACGCAATTAGTGTTCAAGTAGTGTGCAAGTAGGACACAAGTAGGGTGCAAGTAGGCTGCAACTAGGGCAAAACTAGGGCGCAAGTAGGGTGCAACTAGGGTGCAAATAGGACGCAATTAGTGTTCAAGTAGTGTGCAAGTAGGACACAAGTAGGGTGCAAGTAGGCTGCAACTAGGGCAAAACTAGGGCGCAAGTAGGGTGCAACTGGGGCGGAACTAGGTCGCCAATAGGGCGCAACAAGGGCGCAGCTAGGATGCAAGTAGGGCGCAAGTAAGGCACGACTAGGCCACAAGTAGGGAGGAACTAGGGCGCAAGAAGGGCGCAAGTATGGCACAGTAGGGTGCAAGTAGGGCGCAAGTAGGGCACAAGTAGGGCGCAAGTAGGGTGCAACTGGGGCGGAACTAGGTCGCCAATAGGGCGCAACAAGGGCGCAGCTAGGATGCAAGTAGGGCGCAAGTAAGGCACGACTAGGCCACAAGTAGGGAGGAACTAGGGCGCAAGAAGGGCGCAAGTATGGCACAGTAGGGTGCAAGTAGGGCGCAATAAGGGCGCAACTAGGTGCAACTAGGGTGCAAGTAGGGCGCAAGTAGGGCGCAACTAGGGGGGAAGTAGGGCGCAAGTAGGGCATAACTAGGGCGCAACTAGGAAACAACTAGGGTGCAAGTAGGGCGCAAGTAGGGCACAAGTTGGGTGCAAGTAGGATGCAACTAGGGCAGAAGTAGGGTGCAAGTAGGGTACAAGTAGGGTGCAACAAGGACAAAAATAGGGTGCAACTAGGGTGCAACTAGGACGCAAGTAGGGCACAACTAGGGCTCAACTAGGATGCAAGTAGGGAACACTAAAGCGCAACTAGAGTGTAATTAGGGCACAACATGGCCGTAGGTAGTGCCCAACCGAGGCGCAACTACGGCACAACTTGGGCGCAACTAGGGTACAACTAGGGCGCAAGTATGATGCAAGTAGGACACAAGTAGGGCACAACTAGGACTCAACTAGGATGCAACTAGGGCGTAGCTTGTGTCCAACTGAGGGGCATCTAGGGTACAACGAGGGTATAACTGGGGCGCAACTAGGGTGCAACTAGTGCGCAACTAGGGTGCAAGTAGGGTGCAAGTAGGGCGCAAGTAGGGTACAACTACGGCACAACTAGGGCGCAAATAGGGCACAACTAGGGCGCAACTAGGACATAGCTAGTATCCAACGGTGGCACAACTAGGGTGCAACTAGGGCACAAATAGGGCACAAATAGGGCACAACTAGGGCGCAAGTAGGGCACAACTAGGGCGCATGTACAGCTCAAATAGGGCGCAAGTAGGCTGCAAGTAGGGCAAAACTAGGGAATAACTAGGGCGCAAGTAGGCCGCAACTAGAGCACAAGTAGGGCGCAACTAGGGCACAACTAGGGTGCAACTAGGACGCAAGTAGGGCACAATTAGGGCGCAACTAAGACGCAACTAGGGTGCAAGTAGGGCGCAAGTAGGAAACAAGCAGGGTCTAACTAGGGCATCACTAGGGCGCAACTAGGGTGCAAGTAGGGTGCAAGTAGGGGGAAAGTATGGCATAACGAGGACGAAACTAGGATGCAACTAGGATGCAAGTAGGGCGCAAGTAGGGGTCAACTAGGGCGTATCTAAGATGCAACTAGGGCGTAACTAGGGTTCAACTAGGGTGCAACTAGGGCGTAGCTAATGCCCAAACTGAGGCGCAACTAGGGTACATGTAGGGCGCAAGTAGGGCGTATTAAGTACGCAAGTAGGGCGCATGTAGGACACAACTACATTTAAACTAGGGCGCAACCAAGACCCAACTAGGACGTAGCTAGTACCAAACTGTGGTGCAACTAGGGCGTAACTAGGGAGCAACTAAGGCGTACCTAGTTTCCAACTTAGGCGCAACTAGGGCGAAACTAGGGCGCAACTAGGGCGCAAATAGGACGGAAGTAGGGCGCAACTAAGGCACAAATAGGGCAGGACTAGGGCGCAAGTAGGGCGCAAGTAGGGTGTAACAAGGGCTCAACTAGAATGCAACTAGGGCACAACTAGGGTATAGCTAGTGCCCAAATGAGGCACAACAAGGGTGCAACTTGGGCCCAATTGGGGCGCAACTAGGGCGCATGTAGGTTGCAAGTAGGGCGCAAGTAGGATGGAAGTAGGGCACAATTAGGGCGCAACAAGGGTGCAACTAGAACGCAAGTAGGGAGTAGGTTGGACACAAGTAGGGCGCAACTAGGGTGCAAATAGGGTGCAAGTAGGGAGCAAATAAGGTGCAACTAGGGGCACAACTAGGATGCAACTAGGACGCAACTAGTGCGCAAGTAGGGCACAACTAGGGCGCAACTATGACAGAACTAGGGCACAACTAGGTCGCAACTAGGGCACAACTAGGGTGCACCTAGGGCGTAGGTAGTGCCCAACTAAGGTGCAAGTAGGGCACAACTAGGGCGCAACTATGACAGAACTAGGGCACAACTAGGTCGCAACTAGGGCACAACTAGGGTGCACCTAGGGCGTAGGTAGTGCCCAACTAAGGTGCAAGTAGAGTGCAACTAGGGCGCAAAAAGGACACAACTAGGGTGCAAGTATGGCGCAGGTAGGACACAAGTAGGGCGTAACTAGGGCACAACTAGGACGCAACTAGGACACAGCTTGTGTCCAACTGAGGGAAAACTAGGGCACTACTAGGGCGTAACTAGAGCATAACTAGGGTAAAACTACGGCGCAACTACGGCACAACTAGGGCGCAAGTAAGGTGCAAGTAGGGCACAACTAGGACGCAACTAGGGAAAAACTAGGGCACAATTAGGGCATAGCTAGTGTCCAACTGTGGCGCAACTAGGGCGCAACTAGGGCGCAACTAGGGCACAACTAGGGTGCAAGTACGGCGCAACTAGGGCACACGTAGGGTGCAAGAAGGGCGAAAGAAGGAAGCAAATAGGACGGAAGTATGGCGTAACTACGGCGCAAGTAGGGCGCAAGTAGGGCGCAACTAGGGCACACGTAGGGTGCAAGAAGGGCGAAAGAAGGAAGCAAATAGGACGGAAGTATGGCGTAACTACGGCGCAAGTAGGGCGCAAGTAGGGCGCAAGTAGGTTGTAACTAGGATGCCACTAGCGCGCAACTAGGGCGCAAGTAGGGTGCAATTAGGACACAAGAATGGCGTACTAGGACGCAACTAGGGTGCAACCAGGACGCAAGTAGGACGCAAGAGGGTCCCACGACGGTGCAACTAGGACACAACTAGGACGCAACTAGGGCATAGCTAGGGCACAACTAGGACGTAACTAGTGCCCAACTAAGGCGGAACAAGGGCGCAACTAGGGCGCAAGTAGGGCATAGGCAGGGCGCAACTAGGGTGCACGTAGGTTGCAACTAGGGTACAACAAGGGCGCAACTAGGGCGCAACTAGGGCACAAGTAGGGTACAACTAGGGCACGACTAGGGCACAACTATGGCACAAGTAGGACGCAAGTAGGGTGCAACTAGTGTGCAACTAGTGTGCAACTAGGGTGCAACTAGGGCAAAACTAGGGTGTAACTAGGGTGTAGCCATTGCCCAATTGAGGCACAACTGGGGTGCAACTAGGTTACAAGTAGGGTGCAAGTAGGGCACAAATAGGGCCCAAGTAGGGCGCAAGTAGGGCGCAACTAGGGTGCAACTAGGGCGGAACTGCGGCATAGCTAGTGTCCAACTGAGTCGCTACTAGTACTAGGGTGCAACTAGGACGCAACTAGGATACAACTAGGGCACAACTACGGCGCAAGTAGAGTTCAAGTAGATTGAAAGAAGGGCGTAAAAAGGGTGTAACTAGGGCGCAACTATGGCGTAACTAAGGCGTAGCTAGTGTCCAACTAAAGAAAACTAGGGTGCAACTATGGTGCAACTAGGACGCAAGAAGGATGCAACTAGGGCGCAAGTAGGGTGCAAGTAAGGCGTAAGTAGGACGAAAGTAGGGCACAATTTGGGTGCAACTAGGGCGTAACTAGGGTGCAAGTAGGAAGCAAGTAGGGCGCACGAAGGGTACAACTAGGGTGCAACTAGGGTACAACTAGGGCGCAAGTAGGGTGCAAGCAAGGCGCAACTAGGGTGCGAGTAGGGTGCAACTAGGGCGCAACTAGGGCCTAAATATGGTGCAACTAGGGCAAATCTACGGTGCAAGAATAACGCAAGTAGGGCGCACCTATGACGCAACTAGGATGTAAGTAGGACGAAAGTAATGCACAACTAGGGCACAGCTAGGGCGCAACAAGGGCGCAAGTAGGGTGCAAGTAGGGCACAACTAGGGCAACTAGGGTGCAACTAGGATGCAAGAGGATGCAAGTAGGACAAAACTAGGGCAACTAGGACGTAACTAGGCCGTAGCTAGAGCGCAACTAGGCTACAACTAGGGCACAACTAGGGCATTGCTGGTGCCCAACTGAGGTGCAACTGGGGCACAACTAGGGCGCAACTAGGATGTAAGTTGGGTGAAACTAGGGTGCAACTAGGGCGTAACTAGGGCGCAAGTACAGCGCAAGCAGGATGCAAGTAGGACAAAACTAGGGCGCAACCAGGATGTAACTTGGGTGTAAGTAGGGCGCAAGTGGGGCGCAAGTAGGGCGCAACGAGCGTGCAACTAGGGCGCAACTAGGGCGCAACTAGGGCGTAGCTAATGCCCAACTCAGGCGCAACTAAGGCACCGCTAGGGCACAAGTAAGGCGCAACTAGGACACAAGTACGGTGCACGTAGGGCGCAACGAGGGTGCAACTAGGGCGCAACTAGGGCGCAACTAGGGCGTAGCTAATGCCCAACTCAGGCGCAACTAAGGCACCGCTAGGGCACAAGTAAGGCGCAACTAGGACACAAGTACGGTGCACGTAGGGCGCAACTAGGGTGCAACTAGGGTGCAACTCAGGTGCAACTAGGGCGCAACTAGGGCATAACTAGGGCATAGCTAGTACCCAACTGAGGCACAAAGAGGGCACAACTAGGGCGCAACTAGGGCGTAGCAAGTGCCCAGCTTAGGTGCAACCAGGGCTAAAGTAGGGCGCAACTAGGGCACAACTAGGGCACAAATAAGACGGAAGTAGGGCGCAACTAGGATACAAGTAGGGCCGAACTAGGGTGCAAGTAGGGGCAAGTAGGGTGCAACTATGGCAAAACTAAGGTGCATCTAGGGCGCAACTAGGGCGTAGCTAGTGCCAAAATGAGGCTCAACGATGGCCAAATTAGGGCGCAACTAGGGCGCAACAAGGGCGCAAGTAGGGCGCAAGTAGGACGCAAGTAGGGTGCAACTAAGGTGCAACAAAGACACAACTAGGGCACAAATAGGGCGCAAGCAGTGCGCAACCTTGGCGTAAGTAGGTGTAACTAGGGGGCGAGTAGGGTGCAAGTTGTGCGCAAGTAGGACGCAACTAGGTCACAACTAGGGTGCAACTAGGGCACAAGTAGGGCGCAACTAGGGCGAAAGTAGGGCGCAACTAGGAAGTAACTAGGGTGCAACAAGGGAGCAACTAGGGCACAACTAGGGCAAAACTAAGGTGCAAGTATGACGCAAGTAGGGCACAAGTAGGGCGTAACTAGGACAAAACTAGGCTGCAACTAGGGCATAGCTTGTGTCCAAGTGACGGGCAACAAGGGCGCACATAGGGCCCAACTAGGGTGTACATAGGGCGTAAGTAGGGTGCAAGTAGGACGCAACTAGGACACAACTAGGGCGCGAGTAGGGTGCAACTAGAGCACAAGTAGGGCGCAACAAGGGCGCAACTGGGGCACAACTAGGGCGTATCTAGGGCGCAAGCAGGGTGCAAGTAGGGCACAACTAGGGCACAACTGAGATGCAACTAGGGCACAAATAGGGTATAAGTAGGTCGTAATTAGGGTGTAACTAGGACGCCACAAGGGTGCACCTACGGTGCAAGTAGGACGCAAGTAGGGTGCAACTAGGGCACAACGAGGGCGGAACTAGGGCACAACTAGGATGCAACTAGGGCGCAACTAGGGCTTAGCCAATGCCCAACTGAGGCGCAACTAGGGCGCATCTAAGGCACAAGTAGGAAGCAACTAGGACGCAAGTAGGGCGCATGTAGGACGCAAAAAGGGCGCAACTAGGGCACAACTTGGGCGCAACCAAGGCGCAACTAGGGCGTAGCTAGTACCCAAGTGAGACGCAACTACTTCGTAACTAGGGCGTAACTAGGGCGCAACTAGGGAGTAGCTAGTGTCCAACTTAGACGCAACTAGGGCGCAACTAGGACGCAACAAGGACGCAACTAGGTTGCACCTAGGGCGTAGCTAGTGCCCAACTAAGGCGCAACTAGGGCACGACTAAGGAACAACTAGGGCACAACTAGGTTGCAAGTATGGCGCAAGTAGGATACAAGTAGGGCGCAACGAGGGCACAACAAGGACGCAACTAGGGCATAGCTTGTGTCCAACTGAGGGGTAACTAGGGAAAAACTAGGGTGTAACTAGGGTGAAACTAAGGGCAACTAGGGCACAAATAGGGCTTAAGTAGGGCGGAAGTAGGGCGGAAGTAGGGCACAACTTGGACGTAACTATGACACAACTAGGGCGCAACTAGGGTGCAAGTAGGGCGCAAGTAGGGCGCAACTAGGGCGCACGTAGGGCGTAAGTAGGGCGCAAGCAGGGCGCAAGTAGGGCGTAACTAGGGCACAACTAGGGCACACGTAGGGCGGAACTAGAGCACAAGTAGGGTGCAACTAGGGCGTAACTAGGACGCAACTAGGGCACAACTAGGGCGCAACTAGGGCGCAACTAGGGGGCACGTAGGGTACAAGTACGGCGTAACTAGGGCACAACTAAAACACAACTAGGGCGCAAGTAGGATGCAAGTAGGGCGTAAGTAGGGTGTAATTAGGACGCCACTAGGGCACAGTTGAGGCGCAAGTAGGAAGCAAGTAGGGTGCAAGTAGGGCACAAGTATGGCGTAACTAGAGCGCAACTAGGGCGCAACTAGGACACAAGTAGGACGCAAGAAGGCCCCACCAGGGCGCAACTAGGACACAACTAGGGCGCAACCAAGGCGCAACTAGGGCACATCTAGGACGTAACTAGTGTCCAACTGAGGGGCAACTAGGGCATAACTAGGACACAAGTAGGGCGCAAGTAGGGCGCAAGCAAGGCGCAAGTGGGCTACAACTAGGGTGCTACTAGAGCACAACTAGGACGCAACCAGGGTGCAAGGGTGCAACTAAGACACGACTATGGTGCAACTAGGGCACAACTCGGGTGCAACTATGACAAAGCTAGGGTGCAACTAGGGTGTAGCTAGTGCCCGACAGAGGCGTAACTGGGGTGCAACTAGGGCGCAACTAGGGCGTAACTGGGCACAAGTAGGGCGCAAGTAGGGTGCAAGTAGGGCGCAAAGAGGGTGCAACTAGGGCGAACTTGGTTGTAGCTAGTGCCCATCTGAGTCGCTACTGGCGTGCAACTAGGGTGTAACTACAGCGCAACTAGGGTACAACTAGGGCACAAGTAGGGCGCAAAGAGGGTGCAACTAGGGCGAACTTGGTTGTAGCTAGTGCCCATCTGAGTCGCTACTGGCGTGCAACTAGGGTGTAACTACAGCGCAACTAGGGTACAACTAGGGCACAAGTAGGGCAAAAGTAAGGTGCAAGTAGGACGCAAATAGGGTGTAACTAGGGAGCATCTAGGCCGCAACTAGGTCGTAGCTAGTGCCCAATTGAGGAACAACTAAGGCGTAACCAGGGTGCAAATAGGGCGCAAGAAGGGCCTAACTAGGGCACAAGTAGGGCGCAAATAAGATGCAAGTAGGACAAAAGTAGGGGGCAATTAGAGTGCAACTAGGGTGCAACTAGGGCGCAAGTAGGAAGTAAGTAGGGCGCAAGTAGAGTGCAACTAGGGTGCAACTAGGGTACTAGGGGGGAAAGTAGGTTACAAGTAGGGCGCAACTAGGGTGTGAGTAGGACACAACTAGGGCATAAAAAGGGTGCAACTAGGGTGCATCTAGGGTGTAGCAAGGGTGCAAGTAGGGCGCAAGTAGGACACATGTAGGACGCAAGTAGGGCATAACTAGGGCACAACTAGGGTGCAACTAGGGTGCATCTAGGGTGTAGCAAGGGTGCAAGTAGGGCGCAAGTAGGACACATGTAGGACGCAAGTAGGGCATAACTAGGGCACAACTAGGGTGTGAATAGGATGCAAGAAGGGTACACGTAGGGCGCAACTAGGGCACAGCTAGAGCGCAACTATGGTGCAACTAGGATGCACATAGGGCACAACTAGGGTGCAAGTAGGACGCAAGTAGGGCACAACTAGGGCAACTAGGGTGCAACTAAGGTGCAACAAGGCCACAACTAGGGTGCAACTAGGGTGCAACTAGGACGTAGCTAGTGCCCAACTGAGTCGCAATAAGGACGCAACTAGGGTGCAAGTAGGGCGCAAGTTGGTCGCAAGTAGGGCGCATCTAGGCCGCAACTATGGTTCAAGTAGGATGCAAGAAGGGTGCAAGTAGGGTGCAACTAGGGCGCAACAAGGGTGCAACTAGGGCGCAAGTAGGGCGCAACTAGGGCACAACTAGGGTGCAACTAGGCTGCAACTAGGGCGAAACTAGGGCGCAACTAGGGCGTAGCTAGTATCCAACTGAGGTGCAACTAGGACGCAACTAGGGCTTAACGAGGGTGCATGTAGGGTACAACTAGGACGCAATTAGGGTACAACTAGGAAGCAAGTAGGGTGCAAGTAGGATGCAACTAGGGTGAGAGTAGGACGCAACTAAGGCATGAATAGGGTACAACTAGGGCACAAGTAGGGTGCAACTAGGACGCAAGTAGGGTGCACAACTAGTACAACTAGGACGCAATTAGGGTACAACTAGGAAGCAAGTAGGGTGCAAGTAGGATGCAACTAGGGTGAGAGTAGGACGCAACTAAGGCATGAATAGGGTACAACTAGGGCACATCTAGGGTGTAGGAAGGGTGCAAGTAGGGCGCAAGTAGGACGCAAGAAGGGCGCAAGTAGGTCGTAACTAGGGCACGACTAAGGCAAAAGTAGGACGCAAGTAGGGCACAAGTAGGGTGCAACTAGGGCATAGCTAGAGTTCAACTAGGGTGCAACTAGGACGCACAAAGGGTGCAACTAGGACATAAGTAGGACGCAAGTAGGACACAACTAGGGAAATTAGGGCGCAACTAGGGTGCAAGAAGGGCGCATCTAGGGTGCAACTAGGGTGCAACTAGGACGTATCTAGTGTCCAACTGAGTCGCAATTAGGACGCAACTAGGGTGCAAGTAGGGCGCAAGTTGGGTGCAAGTAGGGCGCATATAGGCCGCAACTATGGCACAAGTAGGACGCAAGAATGGCACAAGTAGGGTGCAACTAGGGTGCAACTGGGGTGCAAGTAGGGCACAAGTAGGGCGTAACTAGGGCACAACTAGGGGGCAACTAGGGTGCAACTAGGGCGAAACTAGGGCGCAACTAGGGCGTAGTGTCAAACTGAGGCACAGCTAGGGTGCAACTAGGGTACATCTAGGGCGCAAGTAGGGTGCAATTAGGGCGCAACTTGGGTGTAATTAAGGGACAACTAGGACGTAGCTAGTGCCCAAGTGCGGCGTAACTAGGGCGTAAGTAGGACACAACTGGGGCACAAGTAGAGCGCAAGTAGGGCATAAGTAGGGTGCAAGTAGGACGTAACTAGGGTGCAATTAGGGCGCATCTAGGGCGCAGCTAGTGTCCAGCTGATGTGAAACTAGGTCGCAACTAGGGTGTAAGAAGGGCGCATGTAGGGCGCAAGTAGGGTGCAACTAGGGCGCAACTAGGGTGCAACTTGGGCGCCACTAGGGTGCAAGTAGGACGCATGGAGGGCGTAACTAGGGTGCAACTAGTGCGCATCTAGGACGCAAGTAGGGCGCAAGTAGGATGCAAGTAGAGCATAATTTGGGCATAACTAGGGTACAACTACGGCGGAAATAGGACGCACGTAGGGTGCAAGTAGGGTACAACCAGGGCGCAACTAGGGCGCAACTAGGCTGCAAGTAGGGTGCAAGTAGGGCGCAACTAGGACGCAACTAGTGCGCAACTAGGATACAAGTTGGGCGCAACTAGGGCACATGTAGGACGCAACTAGGACGCAACTAGGGCATCGCTAGTGTACATCTGAGGCATAACTAGGGCGGAACTAGGGCGCAAGTCGGGCGCAACTAGGACGCAAGTAGGGCGCAACTAGGGCACAAGTAGAGCGCAAGAAGAGTGCAACTTGGGTGAAACTAGGGTGTAACTAGGTCGCAACTAGGACGTAGCTTGTGCCCAAGTGAGTTGCAACTAGGGCACAACTAGGGCACAAGTAGGGCGCAACTAGGACGCAAATAGGGCACAACTAGGGCATAACTAGGGTGCGACTAGGGCGCAATTTGGGCACAAGTAGGATGCAACTAGGACACAACTAGGGTGCAAGTAGGGCGCAAGTAGGGTATAGCTAGGGTGCAACTAGGGCGCAACTAGGATGCAAGTAGGTCACATGTAGGGCGCAATTAGGGCACAACTAAGGCGCAACTAGGGCACAAGTAGGACGCAAGTTGTGCACAATTAGGGCGTAACTAGGGCACAACTAGGGCACAACTAGGACGCAAAATGTGCGTAGCTAGTGTCCAAATCAGGCGCAACTAGGGTACAGCTAGGGCACGACTTGGGTGCAACTAGGGTGCAAGTAGGGCGTTAGTAGGGGGCGAGTAGGATGCAAGTAGGGTACAACTAGGCCGCAACTAGGGCATAGCTAGTGTCCAACTGAGGCAAAATTTGGGTGTACCTAGGGCGCAACTAGGACGCAACTAGGTTGTAAGTGGGGCGCAACTATGGCACAAGTAGTACGCAACTAGGACGCAAGTAGGGTGCATGTAGGGCGCAACTAGGGCGCAACTAGGGTGTAGGTAGTGTCCAACTGAGGCGCAACTATTGTGCAACTAGTGCGCAACTAGGGTCCAAGTAAGACGCAAGTATGCTGTATCTAGGGTACAACTAGGGTACAAGTAGGGAACATGTAGGGAATGACTAGAGCACAACTAGGGCGCAACTAGGGCAAAAGTAGGGTGCAAGTAGGGTGCAAGAAGGACCCAACTAGGACTCAACTATGGTATAACTAGGGCGCAGTTAGGACATAAGTAGGGTACAACTACGGCGCAACTAGGGCGTAACTAGGGCACAAGTAGGGCATAAGTAGGGCGCGACTAGGGCGCAACTAGGGCGCAACCAGGACGTAGCTAGTGACCAACTGAGGCGTAACTAGGGCGCAAGTAGGGCACAACTAGGATGCAAGTATGGCGCACCTAGGGCACAACTAGGGCGCAACTAGGGCGCAACTAGGGCGCAACTAGGGCGTAACTAGGGAGTAGCTAGTGCCCAACTGAGGCGCAACTAGGACGCAAGTCAGGTCAACGAGGGCGCAAGTAGGGCGCAAGTAGGGCACAACTAGGGCGCAACTAGGGCGCAACTAGGGCGTAACTAGGGAGTAGCTAGTGCCCAACTGAGGCGCAACTAGGACGCAAGTCAGGTCAACGAGGGCGCAAGTAGGGCGCAAGTAGGACGCAACTAGGACACAACTAGGGCGTATCTAGGGCGCAAGTAGGGCGCAAATAGGGCACAAATAGGACAGAAGTAGGGTCCAACTAGGGTGTAACTAGGGCACAAGTAGGACGCAAGTAGGACACAACTAGGGCGTATCTAGGGCGCAAGTAGGGCGCAAATAGGGCACAAATAGGACAGAAGTAGGGTCCAACTAGGGTGTAACTAGGGCACAAGTAGGACGCAAGTAGTGCAAAAGTAAGGCGTAAATAGGAAGCAAATAGGCCGCAACTAGGACACAAGCAGGACACTGGTAGGGCGCAACTAGGGCGCAAATAGGACGCAAACAGGATGCAACTAGGGTGCAAGTAAGGCGCAAAAAGGGCGTAAGTAGGGCGCAAGTAGGGCACAACTAGGGCGCAACATGGGCATAGCTAGTGTTCGACTGCGGCACCACTTGGGCGCAACAAGGGTGCAACTAGAGTGCAACTTGGGTGCAAGTAAAGCACAAGTAGGGCGCAAGTATCGGGCAACTACGGCGCAACTAGGACGCAATCATGGCGTAGCTAATGTCCAACTGAGGCGCAACTAAGGTGCAACTAGGGTGCAACAAGGGCACAATTAGGGCGCAAATAGGGCACAAGTAGGGCGCAAGTAGGATGTAACAAGGGCGCAACTAGGGCGCAACTAGGGTGCAACTATGGTGTAGCCAGTGCCTAGATGAGGCGCAACAAAGGTGCAACTAGGGCGTAACTAGGGCAAAAGTAGGGCACACCTAGGGCGCGTCTAGGAAAAAACAAGGGCGCGACAAGGACGCAAGTAGGGCGCAAGTAGGGTGCAAATAGGATCCAACTAAGGCGTAACCAGGGCGCAAGTAGGGCGCAAGTAGGCGCAACTAGGGTGGAACTATGGCGTAGACAGGGTGCAAGTAGGACACAACTAGGGCGCAACTAGGGCGGAACTTGGGTGTAACTAGGGCGTAGCTAGTGTCTAACTGAGGTGAGCTAGGGTGCAAATAGGGCGCAACTAGGTTGCAAGTAGGACGTAACTAGGGCGTAAGTAGAATGCAACTAGGGCGCAAGTAGGATACAAGTAGGGCACAACTTGGGCGCAACTAAGGCGCAGCCAAGGCGCAACTAGGGCACAGCTAGTATCCCACTGAGGCGCAACTAGGGCGCAAACAGGGCGCAACTAGGGCGCAACTAGGGCGGAAGTAGGACGCAACTAGGACGCAGGAAGGGCGTGAATAGAGCGCAACTAAGGCGCAAGTATGGCGTAAGTACAGCGCAACTAGGGCGCAACTACGGCGCAACTAGGACTTAAGTAGGGCACAAGTAGGGTGCAATTAGGGCACAACCAGGGCAGAACTAGGGGGTAAATAGGGCGCAAGTATGGCGCAAGTAGGACGCAAGTAGGGCACAAGTAGGGCACAAGTAGGGTGCAATTAGGGCACAACCAGGGCAGAACTAGGGGGTAAATAGGGCGCAAGTATGGCGCAAGTAGGACGCAAGTAGGGCACAAGTAGGGCGCAAGTAGGGTGCAACTAGGACGCAACTAGGGAGCAATTTGGGCGCAACTAGGAGGCAACTACAACGCAACTAGGGCACAAGTAGGGTGCAAGCAGGGCACAACTAGGAAACAAATAGGGCGTAGCTAGTGGCCAACTGAGGCTTATATTGGGCAAAACTAGTGTGCAAGTTGGGCGCAACCAGGGCGCAAGTAGGATACAACTAGGGCGCAAGTAGGGCGCAACTAGAACGCAACTAGGGTGCAAATAAGGCATAGCTAGTGTCGAACTGAGACGCAACTACGGCACAACTAGGGCGCAAGCAGGCCGCAAGTAGGGTGCAACTAGGAAGCAACTAGGACGCAAGTAGGGTGAAACTAGGGTGCAAGAAGGGTGCAACTAGGGTGCAACTAGGGCGCAAGTAGGACACAAGTAGGGCGTAACTAGGGTGCAACTAGGGTGCAACTAGGGTGCAACTAGGGCGTAAGTTTGAAGCATGTAGGGCTTAAGTAGGGTGTAACTAGGGCGCAACTAGGATGCAACTAGGGCGCAACTAGGGCACAAGTAGGACGCAAGTATTGCGTAAGTAGGACGGAACTAGGGTGCAACTAGGGCGCAATTAGGGTACAATTAGAACACAAGTAGGGTGACTAGGGCGCAACTAGGGTGCAACTAGGGAGCAACTAGGATGTAGCTAGCGTTTAATTGAGGCGCAACTAGGGCGCAACTAGGGCGTAGCTAGGGCTCAACTAGGGCGCAAGAAGGGCACAAGTAGGGTGCAAGTAGGATGCAACTAGGGCGCAACTAGGACACAACTAGGGCGTAGCTACTGCCAAGCAGAGGTGCAACCAGGGTGCTACTAGGGCGTAACTCGGGCGCAACTAGGACGCAAGTAGGGTGCAACTAAGGCGCAAGTAGGGCGCATCTAGGGTGCAACTAGACCGCAACAAGGGCACAATTAGGCACAACTAGGGCACACCTAGGGCGTAACTAGGGCGCAACTAGGGCGTAGCTAGTTCCCTGTTGAGGCGCAACTAGGGCACAACTAGGGTACAAGGAGGTTGCAACTAGGACGCAAGTAGGGGAGAAGTAGGGTGGAAGTAGGACGCAGCTAGGGAGCAACTAGGGCGCAACATGGGCGTAAGTAGGACGCAAATAGGGCACAATTAGGATGCAAGCAGGATTCAACTAGGGTTCAAGAAGGGTACAAGTAGGGCGCAACTAGGGTGCAAGTAGGGAACAAGTAGGGCGTAACTAGGGCGCAACTAGGGCACAACTAGGATGCAACTAGGGTGCAAGTAGGGCGCAAGTAGGGTGTAAGTAGAGTGCAACTAAGACGCAACTAGGGTGCAAGAAGGGCACAAGTAGGGTGCAAGTACGACGGAACTAGGGTATAACTAGGGTGCAACTAGGGCGCAAGTAGGGCAAAAGTAGGGCGCAACTAGGGTGCAACTTGGACATAACTATGGTGCAAGTAGTACGCAAGTAGGGTGAAACTAGGGTGCAACTAGGGCACAAGTAGGACCCAAGTAGGGTGCAAGTAGGACATAACTAGAGCGTACGTAGGGTGCCAGTAGGGCGCAATTAGGGTGCAACTAGGGTGGAATAGGGGCATGGGTAGTGCCCAACTAAGGCACAATTCGATGCAACTAGGGCGAAAGTTAGATACAACTAGGGCGCAACTAGGGTGGAATAGGGGCATGGGTAGTGCCCAACTAAGGCACAATTCGATGCAACTAGGGCGAAAGTTAGATACAACTAGGGCGCAACTAGGACGCAACTAGCATATAACAAAGACGTAACTAGGGCGCAACTGAGGCGCAACTAGAGAATAACAAGGGCGCAAGTAGGACGCAACTAGGGCGCAAGTAGGGTGCAAGTAGGGTACAACTAGGGCGCAACTAGGACGCAACTAGCATATAACAAAGACGTAACTAGGGCGCAACTGAGGCGCAACTAGAGAATAACAAGGGCGCAAGTAGGACGCAACTAGGGCGCAAGTAGGGTGCAAGTAGGGTACAACTAGGGCGCAACCAGGGTGCAAGTAGGGTGCAAGTAGGGCGCAACTAGGTTGTTACTAGGGTGCAACTAGGGCACAAGTAGGCTGCAAGTAGGGTGCAAGTAGGGTACACCTAGGGCATAACTAGGACGCAACTAGCGCACAAGTAAGAACCAAGTAGAGCACAACTAGGGCGCACCTTGGGCACAACTAGGGCACAACTAGGGCGTAGCTAGTGTCCAACTTAGGCGCAACTAAGGTGCAACTAGGGTGCAACTAGAGCATAGCTAGTGCCCAACTGAGGCGCAACTAGGGCGCAACTAGGGCGCAAGTAGAACGCAACTAGGGCACAACTATGGTGCAAGTAGGACACAAGTAGGGTGCAACTAGGGCGTAAGTAGGTGCAATTAGGGCGTAAGATGGGCGCAAGTAGGACGGAAGTAGGGTGCAACTAGGCGCAAGTAGGGCTCAAGAAGGATGCAACTAAGGCGCAACTAGGGTGTAACTAGGGCGCAAGACGGGCATAAGAAGGACACAAGTAGGGTCCAACTAGGCTGCAACAAGGGCGTAGGTAGCTTCCAACTGAGGCGCAACTAGGGCGCAAGTAGGGCGCAACTAGGGCATAAGTAGGGCACAACTAGGAGGCAAGTAGGACGCAATTAGGGCGCAACTAGGGCGCAACTAGGGTACAACCAGGGCACAAATAGGGCGTAGGTAGTGTCCAACTGAGGCATAACTGAGGCACAAGTAGGATGCAAGTAGGACGTAACTAGGGTGCAACTAGGGAGAAACTATGGCGTAAGAAGGGTGCAAGTAGGGCGCAAGTAGGGGGCAACTAGGGTGGAACTGGAGAGCAAATAGTGCGCAAATATGTCGCAAGTAGGGCACGACTAGGGTACAAGTATGGCACAACTAGGGCGTGAGTAGGGCACAAGTTGAGTGCAACGAGGTTGAAAATATGGCGCAACTAGGGTCCAAGTAGTGCGCAAGTAGGACGCAACTATGGCACAACTAGGGCACAACTAGGACGCAGCTAGGGCACAACTAGGGTGTAATTATGGTGCAACTAGGGCGCAACAAGGGCGTGAATTGGGCACAATCAAGGTGTAGCTAGTGTCCAACTGAGGCACAACTCCGACACAACTAGGGTGCAAGTCAAGCGCAACTAGGGCACAAGTAGGGCGCAACTAGGGCGCAAGTAGGGGTGCAAGTAGAGCGCAACTAGGACGTAGCTAAAGTCATACTGAGGCGCAAATAGGCCATAACTAGCGCGTAATTTAGGCACAACTAGGGCGCAAGTAGGGTACAACTTGGGTGCAATGAGGGCGTAAGTAGGACATAAGCAGGACACAACTAGGACACAAGTAGGGCGCAAGTAGGGCACAACTAGGATGCAAGTATGGCACAACAAGGGTGCAAGTAGGGTACAACTAGGGTGCAAGTAGGACGTAACTAGGGTACAAGTAGGGCGCAAGTAGGATGCAACTAGGGCGGAATTGGGACGCAAGTAGGGCATAGATAGCACACAAGTATGATGCAACTAGGGTGCAACTAGGGAGAAACTAGGATGCAAGTAGGGTGGAAGTAGGACGCAAGTAGGGCACAACTAGGGTGCAACTAGGACGTAACTAGGGCACAAGTAGGGTGCAAGAAGAGCACAACTAGGGCGCGACTAGGATGAAAACAGGACGTGAATAGGGCGCAAGTAGGACTCAACTAGAGTGCAACTAGGACGCAAGTAGGACGTAAGTAGGGCGCAAGTAGGGCACAACTACGGCACAACCAGGGCATAAGTAGGGTACAAGTAGCTCGCAAGTAGGGCATAACTAGGGTGCAACTAGGGCGCGAGTAGGGTGCAAGTAGAGTGCAAGTAGGGCACAACTAGGCACAACTAGGGCGCAAATAGGATGCAAGTAGAGTCAAGTAGGGAACACCTAGGGCGCAACTAGCGCGCAACTAGAGCGTAAACAAGGCGCAAATAGGGCGCAACTAGGACGCAACTATGGCGCAACTAGGGCGCAAGTAAGGCACAAGTAGGACACAACTGGGGCATAACTAGGGCACAACTAAGGCACAAGTAAGGCACAAGTAGGACGCAACTAGGGCGCAACTAGGGCACAATTAGGGCGTAGCTAGTGCCCAACAAAGACTCAACAAGGATGCATCTAGGGCGCAACAAGGGCGCAAGTAGGCCGCAACTAGGGCGCAAGTAGGGTGTAAGTAGGGTACAACTAGGGCGCAACTAGGGCGCAAGTAGGGCGCAACTAGTTTGTGAGTAGGGCGTAACTAGGGCGCAAGTAGGCTGCGAGTGGGGTGCAAGTAGGGTGCACCTAGGGCGCAACTAGGGTGCAACTAGGGCACAAGTAGGGAGCAAGTAGAGCACAACTAAGGCACAACTTGGGCACAACTAGGCCACAACTAGGGCGTAGCTCGTGTCCAACTTAGGCGCAACTAAGGCGCAACTAGAGTGTAACTAGAGCGTAGCTAGTGTCCAACTGAGGCGCAACTAGGGCGCAACTAGGGCGTAAGTAGAACGCATCTAGGGCACAACTATGGCGCAAGTAGGACACAAGTAGGGTGCAACTAGGGC
Organism: Penium margaritaceum; assembly: GCA_023375785.1. NCBI lineage: Eukaryota > Viridiplantae > Streptophyta > Zygnematophyceae > Desmidiales > Peniaceae > Penium > Penium margaritaceum. Next base: position 59,903 of record SZWC01010107.1, read on the forward strand.
ATGACTAGGTGTAATGAGGGCGCAAGACGGGCGCAAGTAGGACGCAAGTAGGGTGCAACTAGGGCGCATGTAGGGCGCAAGAAGGATGCAACTAGGTCGCAACTAGGTGTAACTAGGGCGCAAGTAGTGCACAAGAAGGGCGCAAGTAGGGTGCAAGTAGAGCACAACTAAAGCGTAACTAGGGCGGAATTAGGGTGCAACTAGGGTACAAGTAGGATGCAACTAGGACAAAACTAGGGCACAACTAGGGTACAACTAGGGCACAAGTAGGATGCAAGTAGGGCGCAACTAGGGCGTAACTAGGGCATAACTAGGGCGCAAGTAAGGTGCAAGTAGGGTGCAAGTAGGGCGCAACTAGGGCGAAAGAATGATGCAAGTAGGGTGCAACTAGGGTGCAACTAGGGCGCAACTAGGGCGCAACAGGGGCGTAGGTAGTATCCAACTGAGGCGCAACTAGGACACAAGTAGGGCACAACTAGGGCATAAGTAGGGCACAACTAGGAGGCAAGTACAATGCAATTAGGGTACAACCAGGTCACAACTAGGGCGTGAGTAGGGCACAAGTCGGGTGCAACGAGGTCTAGACTATGGCGCGACTAGGGTCCAAGTAGGGCACAAGTAGGACGCAACTATGGCGCAACTAGGGCGCAACTAGGACGCAACTAGGGCGCAACTAGGATGTAATGAAGGCGCAACTAGGGCGCAACAAGGGCGTAAATTGGGTACAATCAAGGCGTAGCTAGTGTCCAACTGAGGCGCAACTCGGACACAACTAGGGCACAAGTCGGGCACATCTAGGGCACAAGTAGGGTGCACCTAGGGCGCAAGTAGGGGTGCAAGTAGAGCGCAACTAGGACGTAGCTAAATTCATACTGAGGCGCAACTAGGTCGTAACTAGGGCGTAAGTTAGGCGCAACTAGGACGCAAGTAGGGTACAACTTGGGTGCAACTAGGGCGTAAGTAGGACGTAACTAGGGCACAACTAGGACACAAGTAGGGCGCAAGTAGGGCACAACTAGGATGCAAGTATGGCACCACTAGGGTGCAAGTAGGGTGCAACTAGGGTGCAAGTAGGATGTAACTAGGATACAAGTAGGGCGCAAGTAGGATGCAATTATGGCGGACCTGGTGCGCAAGTAGGGCACAAATAGCACGCAAGTAGGATGCAACCAGGGCGCAACTAGGGAGAAACTAGGATGCAAGTAGGGTGCAAGTAGGGCGCAAGTAGGGCACAACTAGGGTGCAATTAGGACCCAACTAGGGCACAAGTAGGGTGCAAAAAGAGCACAACTAGGGCATGACTCGGATGAAACCAAGACGTAAATAGGGCGCAAGTAGGACGTAACTAGAGTGCAACTAGGACGCAAGTAGGACGTTAGTAGGGCACAAGTAGGGTACAACTACGGCAGAACTAGGGCATAACTAGGGTACAAGTAGCTCGCAAGTAGGGCCTAACTAGGGCGCACGTAGGGCACAAGTAGGGTGCAATTAGGGCGCAATTAGGGCGCAAGTAGGGTGCAAGTAGGGTGCAAGTAGGGCACAAGTAGGGCACAACTAGGCACAACTAGGGCGCAAATAGGATGCAAGTAAGGCGCAAGTAGGGAACAACTAGGGCGCAACTAGCGCGCAACTAGCGCGCAACTAGAGCGTAAATACGGCTCAAGTAAGGCGCAACGAGGATGCAACTATGGCACAACTAGGGCGCAAGTAAGGCACAAGGAGGATGCAACTAGGGCATAACGAGGGCACAACTAGGACGCAAGTAGGGCGCAAGTAGGACGCAACTAGGGCGCAACTAGGGCGTACATAGGGCACAATTAGGGCGTAGCTAGTGCCCAACAAAGAGTCAACAATGATGCAACAAGGGCGTTAGTCGAGCACAACTAGGGCGCAAGTAGGGCACAACTAGGACGCAAGTAGGGCGCAAGTAGGGTGTAACTAGGATGCAACTAGGGCGCAACAAGGATGCAACGAGGGCTCAGCTAATGCTCTACCAAGGTGCAACTAAGGGGCAACTAGGGTGCAAGTTATATGTAACTAGGGCGTAACTAGGTCACAAATAGGACACAACTAGGGCGCAAATAGTACGCAACAAGGACACAATTATAGCGCAAGAAGAGCGCAAGTAGGGCGCAACTAGGGTACAAGTAGGGCGCAACTAGGGCTCAAGTAGGGCACAACTAGAGTGCAAGAAGGGCGTAAGTAGGGGGCAACTAGGGAGAAATTAGGGCGCAACTAGGGCGCAAGTAGGGTGCAAGTAGGGCACAAGTAGGGTGCAACTCAGGCACAATGGGGGAGAAACTAGGGTGCAAGTAGGGGGTAAGTAGGGCACAAGTAGGGCGCAACTAGGGCACAACTAGGGTGCACCTAGGACACAAGTAGGGTGCAAGAAGGGCGCAACTAGGGCGCAACAAGGGCACAACTAGAGCGCAACTAGGACGCAAGTAGGGTGCAAGTAGGGGATAGCTAGGACGTAACTAAGGTTCAACGATGTTGCAAGAAGGACGTAAGTAGGGCATAAGTAAGGTGCAACTAGGGCGCAACTATGGCACAATTAGGGCACAAGTAGGGCATAACAAGGGCACAACTAGGGCGCAACTAGGGCACAAGTGGGCTCAAGTAGGGTGCAACTAGGGTGCATGTAAGGCGTAACTAGGGCGCGAGTAGGGTGCAAGGAACACAACTAGGGCTTAAGTAGGGCGCAAAAAGGGTGCAAATAGGACGATATCAGGGTGAAAATAGGGTGCAAGTAGGGTGCAACTAGGACATAAGTAGGACACAAGTAGGAGGAAAGTAGGGCGCAAGTAGGGTGCAATTGGGGTGCAACTAGGGTGCAAGAATGATGCAAGTAGGGCGCAACTAGGGCGCAACTAGGGTGCAACTAGGATACAACTAGGACGCAAGTAGGGCGCAAGTAGGGTGCAATTGGGGTGCAACTAGGGTGCAAGAATGATGCAAGTAGGGCGCAACTAGAATGCAAGGAGGACGCAAGAAGGTTAAAACTAGGGTGCAAGTAGGGTGCAACTAGGACATAAGTAGGACACAAGTAGGAGGAAAGTAGGGCGCAAGTAGGGTGCAATTGGGGTGCAACTAGGGTGCAAGAATGATGCAAGTAGGGCGCAACTAGGACATAAGTAGGACACAAGTAGGAGGAAAGTAGGGCGCAAGTAGGGTGCAATTGGGGTGCAACTAGGGTGCAAGAATGATGCAAGTAGGGCGCAACTAGAATGCAAGGAGGACGCAAGAAGGTTAAAACTAGGGTGCAAGAAGGGCGCAACTAGGGCGCAACTTTGGCACAACTAGGACGCAACTAGGGTGCAACTAGGTCGCAAGCAAGGCTTAGCTAGTTTCCAATGGAGGCGCAACTAGGGCGTAACCAGGGTGTACCTAGAGCGCAACTAGGGCACAATTAGGGCACAAGTAGGTCGCAAGTATAGCGCAACTATGGCGCAACTAGGGCGCATCTAGTGCCCAATTGAGGCGCAACTAGAGCGTAACTAGGGCGCAACTAGGGCACAAGTAGGGCGCAACTAGGACGCAACTAGGGCGCAAGTAGAGCTTAGGTAGGGCGTAAGTAGGACACAACTAGGGTGGAACTAGGATACAACTAGGACGCAAGTAGGGCGCAAGTAGGACATAACTGGGATGCAACTAGGGTGCAACTAGGGAGCAAGTAGAGCGCAAGTATGGTGCAATTAGGGTGCAACTAGGACGTAACTAGGGCGCAACTAGCGCGCAAGAAGGACGCAAGTAGGGTGCAACTAGGGCGTAAGTAGGGGGCAACTAGGACGCAACTTGGGCCCAAGTAGGGCACAAGTAGGGCGCAAATAGGACTCAACTAGGGCATAACTAGGGAGCAACAAAGGCGTAGCTAGTCCCCAATTGAGTCACAACTAGGGCGCAACTAGGGCGCAACTAGGGTCCAACTAGGGTGCAACTAGGGCAGAACTAAGGCGCAAGTAGGGTCAAAGAAGGGCGCAAGTAGGGCGCGAGTAGGGCGCAACTAGGGCACACTGGGGCGTAACTAGGACGCAAATAGGGTGCAACTAGGGCGCAACAAGGGCACAACTAGGGTGCAACTAGGGTGCAACTAGGGCATAGCTAGTGTCCAATTAAGGCACATCTAGGGCACAATGAGGGCGCAACTAGGGTGCAACTAGGGCGCAAGTAGGCACATGTAGGGCGCAAGTAGGGAGCAACTAGGGCACAACTAGGGTGCAACTAGGGTGTAGCTAGTGTCCAACTGAGGCGCAACTAGGGCACAACTAATCCGCAAGTAGGACGAAAGTACTGCGTAAGTAGGGCGCAAGTAGGATGCAACTAAGTTGTATCTAGGGCACAACCAAGAGGTAACTAGTGTCCAACTGAGACGCAACTAGGGTGTACATAGGGCGCAAGTAGAACGGAACTAGGGCGTAACTAGGGTGTAACTAGGGAGCAACTATGGCGTAACTAGGACGCAAGTAGGACGCAAGTAGGGTGCAAGTAGGGTGCAAGTAGGGCGCAACTAGGACGCAAGTAGGGCACAAATAAGGCATAGGTTGGGCACAACTAGGGCGCAACTAGGATGCAACAAAGGCCAAGTAGGGTGCAAGTAGGGCGCAAGTAGGCCGCATGTACGGCACAACTAGCGCATAACTGGGACGCACGGAGGGCGCAAGTAGGACGCAACTAGGCCGCAAGTAGGGTACAACTAGGGTGCAACTAAAGCGCAACTAGGGCGCAACTAGGGCGTTTCTAGTGTCCAACTAAGACGAAACTAGGGCGCAACTAGGGCAAAAGTAGGGCAGAACTAGGGCGTAACTAGGGTGCAACTAGGGGGCAACTAGGGTGCAAGTAGGGCACAACTAGGACCTAAAAAAAGCGCAAGCAGGGAGCAAGTAGGGTGCAACTAGGGTGCAAGTAGGGCGCAAGTAGGGCACAAGTAGGGCGCAAGTAGGGTGCAAGTAGGGCGCAAATAGGGTGCAACTAGGGCGCAACTAGGGTGTAAATAGGACGCAACTAGGGCGTAGCTAGTGCCCAACTGAGGCGTTACTAGGGTGCAACTAGGGAAAAACTAGGGCACAACTAGGACGCAAATAGGATGCCAGTAGGTCGCAAGTAGGGCATAAGTAGGACGAAAGTAAGACGCAACTAGGGGTAAACTAGGGTGCAACTAGGGCACAACTAGGACGCAAATAGGATGCCAGTAGGTCGCAAGTAGGGCATAAGTAGGACGAAAGTAAGACGCAACTAGGGGTAAACTAGGGTGCAACTAGGACACAAATAAGATACAAGTTTGGCGCAAGTAGGGCACAACTAGGGTGCATTTAGGATGCAACTAGGGTGCAAGTAAGGCGCAAGTAGGGCACAACTAGGGCACAACTAGGGCGCAACTAGGGTGCAACTAGGATAAAATTATGATGCAAGTAGGGCGCAACTAGGGCACAACTAGGGCGCAACTAGGGTGCAACTAGGATAAAATTATGATGCAAGTTGGGCGCAACTAGGGCGCAACTATGGCGCAACTAGGATACAACTAGGGCGCAACTAGGGTGCAGCTAGGATGCAAGAAGAGCACAAGTAGTGCTCAAGTTGGACGCAATGTGGGTGTATGTAGGGCGCAACTAGGGTGCAAGTAGGGCGCAAGTAGGGTGCATGGTGGGCGCAATTAGGGCGCTGTGCTTGCGTCCACAAGAAAGGAGTAACAAGGATGCAACTAGGGTACAACTAGGACGCAAGTAGGACACAAGTAGGGTGCAACTAGGGCACAAGGAGGGCGTAACTTGGGTGCAAATAGGGTGCAACTAGGACGCAAGTAGGGCGCAACTAGGGCACAACTAGGGAGCAGCTAGGCCGCAACAAGGATGCAACTAGGGCACAACTAGGGCATAGCTACTGTCCAACTGAGGCGCATCTAAGGTGCAACTAGGTCGTAACCAGGATGAAACTAGGGTACAACTAGGGCGGAAGCAGGGCGTAATTGGGGCGCAAATAGGGTGCAACTAGGGCACAAATAGGATGCAACTAGGGTGTAGCTAGTGTCTAACTAAGGCACAACTAGGACTCAACCAGAGCGCAACAGGGGCGCAACTAGGGCGCGACTAAGGTGTAAGCAGGGCACAAGTAGGGAGCAAGTAGGGCACAACTAGGGTGCAACTCAAGCGCAACTAGGGCACAACTAGGGCGTCGCTAGTTTCCAAGTAAGACGCAACTTGGGAACAACCACGGTGGAAGTAGGGTGCAACTAAGGCGTAATTGGGGTGAAACTAGGGTGCAACTAGTGTGTAAACAGAACGCAAGTAGGGCACAAGTAGGGTGCAAGTAGGGCGTAACTAGGGCACAATTAGGGCGCAATTAGGACGCAACTAGGGCGCAAGTAGGGCTCAATTAGGGTGCAAGTAGGGTACAACTTGGGTGCAACTAGGGTGCAACTAGGGTGCAACTAGGGCGTAGCTAGTATCCAACTAAGGCATTACTAGGGCGCAACTAGGGTGCAACTAGGGCGCAAATAGGGTGCAACTAGGGTGCAAGTAAGGCACAAGAAGGGTGCAAATAGGGTACAACGGGGACACAAGAAGGGCGCAAGTAGGGGGCAAGTAGGGCACAACTAGGGTACAACTATGGTGCAAGTAGGGCGCAACTCGGACATAAGTAGGGCGCAACTAGGGTGCAAGTAGTGCGCAACTAGGGCGCAACTAGGGTGCAACTTGGACGAAAGTAGGGTGCAACTAGGGCGCAACTAGGGTATAGCTAGTGCCCAACTAAGGCCCGTCTAAGGAAAACTAAGGCGTGTCTAAGGCACAACTAAGGCGGAACAAGAGTGCAACTAGGGCGCAAGTAGGGCGTAACTAGGTTGCAACTAGGCCGCATGTATGACACAAGTAAGGTGCAACTAGGGTACAACTAAGGCGTAACTAGGACGTAGCTAGTGTCCAGCAGAGGCGCATCTAGGGTACAACTAGGGTGCAACTAGGATGCAACTAGGATACAAGTAGGGTGCAAGTAGGACGCAAGTAGGACGGCACATGGCGTAACTACGGTGCAACTAGGGCACATCGAGGGTGGAACTAGGATGCAACTAGGGCGCAATTAGGGTGCAACTTGGGTGCAAGTAGGGCAAAACTAGGGTCCAACTAGGATACAGGCAGGGCATATGTAGGACGCAACTAGGGTACGATTAGGGTGCAAGTAGGACACAAATAGGGTGCAACTAGAGCACAACTAGGGCGCAAGTAGGACGCAAGTAAGGAGTAACTAGGGCGTAACTAGGACGCAAGTAGGACGCAAGTAGGACGCAAGTAGGACGCAAGTAGGGTTAACTAGGACGTAACTAGGGCGCAACAAGTACATAGCTGGTATCCAACAAAGGCGTAGCTAGGGCATAGCTAGTGACCAACTGAGGTGCAACTAGGGCGCAACGAGGGGGCAAGTTGGGCGCACGTAGGACACAACTAGATGCAAATCGGGCGCAACTAGGACGCAAGTAGGGTGCAAGTAGGGTGCAAGAAGGGCACAACTAGGGCACAACTAGTGTGCAACTAGCTCGCAACTAGGACGTAGCTAGTGTCCAACTCAGGCACAACTAGGGCGCATCTATGGTGCAAGTAGGGTACAACTAGGGCGCAAATAGGGCGCAACTAAGGTGCATCAAGGGTACAACTAGGGCGCAACTAAGGCGCAAGTAGGGCACAAGTTGGACGCAACTAGGTCGCAACTTGGGCGTAACTAGGACAATTAGGGTGCAAGAAGGGCTTCAGAAGGGCGTAACTAGGACGCAACTAGGGCTCAACTAGGGCGCAAGTAGGATGCAAGTAGAGCGCAACTAGGGCGCGACTAGGGCGCAACGAAGGCACAAATAGGGCACAACTAGGGCTTAGCTAGTGCCCAACTTAGGGGCAACCAGGGTGTAATGAGGGCGCAACCAGGGCGTAGCTAATGCCCAACTAAGGCGCAAATAGGGCATAAGTAGAACGCAACTAGGGCACAACTAGAGCGCAACTAGGGCGGAAATAGGGTGGAACTACGATGCAACTACGTTGCAAGTAGGGCACAAGTAGGGTACAACTCGGGTCCAACTACAGCGCAACTAGGGCGCAAGTAGGGCGCAAGTAGGACGCAACTAGGATGCAACTAGGGCACAACTAGGGCGCTAGTAGGGTGCAAGTAGGGTGCAACTAGGGCGCAACTAGGGCATAACTAGGACGCAAGTAGGGCGCAAGTAGGGTGCAAGTAGGATGCAACTAGGGTGCAGCTAGGGCGCACCTAGGACGCAACTAGGGTGCAACTAGGGCGTAACTAGGGCGTTGCTAGTGTACAACTAAAGCCAACCTAGGGCGCAACTAGGGTACAACTAGGGCCCAAGTAGGGTGCAAAGTGGGTGCAAGTAAGGCGCAACTAGGGCGCAAGTAGGGCGCAAGTAGGGTGCAAGGTCGGCGCAACTAGGGCGCAACTAGGGCGCAAGTAGGGCGCAA
>SZWC01010107.1:68557-98557 GCA_023375785.1 Penium margaritaceum
TACAACTAAAGCCAACCTAGGGCGCAACTAGGGTACAACTAGGGCCCAAGTAGGGTGCAAAGTGGGTGCAAGTAAGGCGCAACTAGGGCGCAAGTAGGGCGCAAGTAGGGTGCAAGGTCGGCGCAACTAGGGCGCAACTAGGGCGCAAGTAGGGTGTTACCAGGATGCAACTAGGACGCAACTAGGGCGCAAGTAGGGCACAAATAGGGTACAACGAGGGCGCAACGAGGTCGTAACTAGGGTGCAACTAGGGTGCAACTAGGGTGCAAGTAGGGTGCAACTAGGGCGCAACTAGGGCGCAAGTAGGGTGTTACCAGGATGCAACTAGGACGCAACTAGGGCGCAAGTAGGGCACAAATAGGGTACAACGAGGGCGCAACGAGGTCGTAACTAGGGTGCAACTAGGGTGCAACTAGGGTGCAAGTAGGGTGCAACTAGGGCACAACTAGGGGGCAACTAAGGCACAACTAGGATGCAACTACGGCACAACTAGGGCGTAGCTTCTGTCCAACAAACAAGCAACTAGGGCGCAACTAGGGCGCAACTAGGACGAACCTAGGATGCAACAAGGGCGCAAGTAGGGTGGAAGAGGGGCGCAAATAGACTGCAACTAGGTCACAAGTACAAAGCAACTAGTGCGTAGCTAGTGTCCAACTAAGGCACAACTAGGGCTCAACCAGGGCATAACTAGGGCGCAACTAAGGCGCAAAGAGGATGCAACTAGGGCACAACTAGGACGTAGCTAGTGTCCAACTACGACGCAACTAGGGCACAACCAGGGTGCAAGTAGGGTGCAACAAAGGCGTAACTAGGGCGCAACGAGGACGCAACTAGGGCGCAAATAGGATGCAAGTAGGGTGAAAGTAGGGTGCAAATAGGGTGTAACTAGGGCGCAAGTACGGTGTAAGTAGGGTGCAAGTAGGATGCACGTAGGGCACAACTAGGACGCAACTAAGGCACAAGTTGGGCACACGTATGGCTCAATTAGGGCTCAAGTAGGGTGCAACTTGGATGCAACTAGGGTACAACTGGGGCGCAACTAGGGCGTAGCTAGTTTCCAACTGAGGCCTTACCAGGGCGTAGCTAGGGTGCAACTAGTGCGCAAATAGGGTGCAACTAGGGCGCAAGTAGGGCACAAGAAGGGCGCAAGCAGGGTACAACTTGGGCACAAGTAGGGCGCAAGTAGGGTGCAATTAGGGCACAACTAGGGCACAAATAGGGCGCAAGTAGGGGGAAAGTAGGGCACAACTAGGGCGCAACTAGGGTGCAAGTAAAGCGCAACTCGGACGTAAGTAGGGTGCAAATAGTGCGGAACTAGGGCACAACTAGGGCACAAATAGGGCGAAACTAGGGTGCAACTAGGGCGCAACTAGGGTGTAGCTAGTGCCCATCTGAGGCACATCTAGAGCACAACTAGGGCGCAACTAAAGTGCAACCAGGGCTCAAGTAGGGTGCAACTAGGGCGCAACTAGGGCACATGTAGGACACAAGTAGGGCGCAACTAGGGTACAACTAGGGCACAACTAGGGCTTAACTAGTGGCCAACTGAGGGGCAACTAGGGCGCAACTAGAGCGCAACTAGGATGCAACTAGGGCCCAATTAGGACGCAAGTAGGGCACAAGTAGGACGGCATAGGACACAACTACGGCGCAACTAGGGCACATCTAGGGTGCAACTAGGATGCAACTAGGGCGCAACTAGGGCTTAACTAGGACGCAAGTAGGATGCAAGTAGGGCGCAACTAAGACGCAACTAGGGTCCAACTAGGATGCAAGTAGGGTATATGTAGGACGCAACTAGGGCGCAACTAGGGTGCAAGTAGGATGCAAACATGGTGCAACTAGGGCACAACTAGGGTGCAAGTAGGACGCAAGTAAGGAGTAACTAGGGCGTAACTAGGGCGCAAGTAGGGTGCAATTAGGGCGCAACAAGTACCCAACAAGGGTGCAACTAGGGAGCCACTAGTGCATAGCTAGTGTCCAACAAAGGCGTAACTAGGGCATAGCTAGTGACTAACTGAGGTGCAACTAGGGCGCAACTAGGACACAAGTCGGGCGCAAGTAGGGCGTAACCAGACACAAGTCGGGCGCAACTAGGACGCAAGTAGGGCGGATGTAAGGTGCAAGAAGGGCATAACTACGGTGCAACTAGTATACAACTACCGCACAAATAGGGCGTAGCTAGTGCCCAACTCAGGCGCAACTAGGGCGCAACTATGGAGCAAGTAGGGCACAACTGGGGTGCAAGTAGGGCACAACTAGGTCGCAACAAGGGTGCAACTAGGGCGCAACTAGGGAGCAAGTAGGGCGTAAGTCGGCCGCAACTAGGTCGCAACTAGGGTGCAACTAGGGTAAATAGGGTGCAATTAGGGCTTGAGAAGGACGTAACTAGGGCGCAACTAGGGCTCAAGTAGGCCGCAAGTAGGATGCAAGTAGAGTGCAACTAGGGTGCAACTAGGGCGTAACTAGGGTACAACTAGGGCGTAACTATGGCTTAGCTAGTGCCCAACTTAGGCGCAACTAGGACGTACCTAGGGCGCAACTAGGGCGTAGCTAGTGTCCAACTGAGGCGCAAATAGGGCGCAACTAGGGTGTAACTAGGGCATAACTAGAGTGCAACTAGGGTGCAAAGAAGGTGCAACTATGATGCAACTATGGCGCAAATAGGGCGCAAGTAGGGCACAACTAGGGCCAAACTACCTCGCAACTAGGGTGCAAGTAGGGCGCAAGTAGGACGCAACAAGGATGCAACTAGGGCACAACTATGACGCAAGTAGGGCACAAGTAGGGTGCAACTAGGGCGCAACTAGGGTGCAAGTAGGGCGCAAGTAGGACGCAACAAGGATGCAACTAGGGCACAACTATGACGCAAGTAGGGCACAAGTAGGGTGCAACTAGGGCGCAACTAGGGTGTAACCAGGATGCAAGTAAGGCGCAAGTAGGGCGTAAGTAGGATGCAACTATGGTGTAACTAGGGCGCAACTAGGGTGCAACTAGAGCGTAACTAGGGCATTGCTAGTGTCCAACTGAGCTGCAACTAGGGCGCAAGTAAGGCGCAAGTAGGGCGTAAGTAGGATGCAACTATGGTGTAACTAGGGCGCAACTAGGGTGCAACTAGAGCGTAACTAGGGCATTGCTAGTGTCCAACTGAGCTGCAACTAGGGCGCAACTAGGACGTAAGTAGGACGCAAGGTGGGCGCAAGTAAGGCGCAACAAGGGCGCAAGTATGACGCAAGTAGGGCATAGCTAGTGACCAACAAAGGCACAACTAGGGCTCAACCAGGGCGCAACTAGGGTGCAACTAGGGTGCAACTAAGGCGCAAGCAGGGCACAAGTAGGGCACAACTAGGGCTCAACTAGGGTGCAACTAAGGCGTAACTAGGGCACAACTAGGGCGTAGCTAGTGTCCAACTAGGACGCAACTAGGGCACAACGAGGGTGCAAGTAGGGCGTAACTAAAACGTAACTAGGGCACAACTAGGGTGCAACTAGTGTGCAAATAGGACGCAAGTGGAGAGCAAGTAGGGTGCAAGTAGGGAGTAACTAGGGCTCAAGTAGGGCTCAAGTAGGGTGCAAGAAGGATGCAAGTAGGGTGCAACTAGAATGCAGCTAGGGTGCAAGTAGGGCGAAAGTAGGGCTCAATTAAGGTGCAAGTAGGGTGCAACTTGGCTGTAACTAGAGCGTAACTAGGGCGTAGCTAGTGCCCAACTTAGGCGTTACTAGGGCACAACTAGGGAACAACTAGGGCGTACATAGTGTGCAACTAGGGCGCAATTAGCGCACAAAAAGGTCGCAAGTAGGGTAAAACTAGGACACAAGTAGGGCGCAAGTAGGGTGCAATTAGGGCACAACTAGGGCACAACTAGGGTGCAAGTAGGGAGCAAGTAGGACACAACTAGGGCGCAACTAAGGTGCAAGTAGGATGCAACTCGGATGCAACTAGGGTGCAAGTAGTGCGCAACTAGGGCGCAACTAGGGCGCAACTAGGGTGCAACTAGGGCGCAACTAGTGTGTAGCTAGTGCCCAACTGAGGCGCATCTAGGGCACAACTAGGGTGCAACTAGAGAGCAACTAGGTTGCAAGTAGGGCACAACTAGGGCACAACTAGGGTGCATGTAGGACGCAATTAGGGTGGAACTAGAGTACAAATACAGCTCAACTAGGGTGTAGCTAGAGCCCAATTGAGGCGCAACTACGGCGCAACTAGGGCCCAACTAGGATGCAACTAGGGCTTAAGTAGGGCGCAGGTAGGGCGCAAGTAGGACGGCACAGGCGCAACTACGGCGCAACTAGGGTACATCTAGGGTGCAACTAGGGTGCAACTAGGGCGCAACTAGGGTGCAACTAGGGCGCAACTAGGGTGCAACTAGGGCGCAAGTAGGATGCAAGTAGGGTGCAACTTTGGTGCAACTAGGGTCCAACTAGAATGCAAGTAGTGCATATGTAGGAAGCAACTAGGACAGAACTAGGGCGCAAGTAGGACGCAAATAGAGTGTAACTAGGGCGCAACTAGGGCGCAAGTAGGAAACAAGAAAGGAGTAGCTAGGGCGTAACTAGGGCGCAAGTAGGGCGCAGGTAGGGTGCAACTAGGACGCAATTAGGGTGCAACTTTGGTGCAACTAGTGCATAGCTAGTGTGCAACAAAGGTGCAACTAGGGCGTAACTAGGGCGCAAGTAGGGCGCAGGTAGGGTGCAACTAGGACGCAATTAGGGTGCAACTTTGGTGCAACTAGTGCATAGCTAGTGTGCAACAAAGGTGCAACTAGGGCATAGCTTGTGACCAACTGAGGTGCAACTAGGGCGCAACTAGGGCGCAAGTCCGACGCACGCAGGGCACAACTAGACGCAAGTCGGGCGCAACAAGGACGCAAGTTGGGCGCAAGTAAGGTACAAGAAGGACGCAACTAGGGCACAACTAGTGTACAAATAGCGTGCAACTAGGGTGTAGCTAGTGCCCAACTCAGGCGCAGCTAGGGCGCAACTATGGTGCAAGTAGGGTACAACTTGGGCGCAAGTAGGGCGCAACTAGGGTGCAACAAAATTGCAACTAGGGTGCAACTAGGGCACAAGTAGGCCGCAACTCGGGCGCAAGTAGGTCGCAACTAGGGCACAACTAGGGCAATTAGGGTGCAAGTAGGGCTTAAGAAGGGTATAACTAGGGTGCAACTAGGGCTCAATTAGGGTGCAAGGAAAACACAAGTAGAGCGCAACTAGGGCGCGACTAGGCCGCAACTAGGGCACTACGGCACAACTAGGGCTTAGCTAGTGTCCAACTTAGGCGCAACTAGGGCATAACTAGGGCGCAACTAGGCTGTAGCTAGTGCCCAACCAAGGCGCAAATAGGGCGCAAGTAGGCACAAATAGAGCGCAACTAGGATGCAAATAGGGTGCAACTACAACGCAACTACGGTGCAAGTAGGGCGCAAGTAGGGCATAACTAGGGCCCAACTATGGTGCAACTAGGGCGCAAGTAGGCCGCAACTAGGAAGCAACTAGGATGCAACTAGGGCACAACTAGGGCACAAGTAGGGCGCAAGTAGGGTACAAGTAGGGCGCAACCAGGGCACAAGTAGGATACAACTACGGTGCAACTATAGTGCAACTAGGGCACAACCAGGGTGCAACTAGGGCATAACTAGGGCGTTGTTAGTTTCCAACTGAAGCACAACTAGGGCGCAACTAGGGCGCAAGTAGGGCGCAAGTAGGGCGCAAATAGGGCCCAACTTGGGCAAAACTAGGGCGTAGCTAGTGCGCAACTGAGGCACAACTAAGGCGCAACTAGGGAGCAACTAGGGCGCAACTAGGGCACAACTAGGACGTAGCTAGGATGCAACTAGGATGCAACTAGGGTGCAACTAAGGCGCAAGTAGTTCACAAGTATGACACAAGTCCGACACAACTACAGTGTAACTAGGGCGCAACTAGGGTGTAACTTGGGCGTAGCTAGAGCCCAACTGAGACGCAACTAGGGCGTAACTAGGACGCAAGTAGGATGCAACTAGGGCGTAACTAGGGCGCAACTGTGGTGCAACTAGGGTGCAACTAGAGTACAACTAGTGCGCAAATAGTGCGCAAGTAGGGCACAAGTAGGGCGGAAATAGGGCACAAGTAAGGTGCAAGAAGGGCGCAAGTAGGTGCAAGTAGGGTGCAACTAGGGCGCAACTAGGACACAGCTAGGGTGCAAGTAGGGCGTAAGTGGGGCATAAGTAGGGCACAAGGAGGGCACAACTAAGGTGCAACTAAGACGCAAGTAGGGCGCAAGTAGGGCACAGCAAGGGTGCAAGAAGGGTGCAACTAGGGCACAACTAGGGCGTAATTTGGATGCAACAAGGCGTAGCTAGTGCCCAACAGAGAAGAAACTAGGGCACAACTAGGGCACAACTAGGATGCAACTACGGCGTAACTAGGGCACAACTAGGACGCAACTAGGGTGGAACTAGAGCGCAACTAGGGCGTAAATAAGGCGCAAGTAGGGTGAAAGTAGGGTGTAACTAGGGCGCAAGTAGGGTGAAAGTGGGGCGTAACTAGGGCGCAAGTATGGCTCAAGAAGGGTGCAACTAGGGTGCAAGTAGGACGCAACTAAGGCATAAGTAGGGCATAAGTAGGGCACAGCAAGGGTGCAAGTAGGACGCAACTAAAGCGCAAATAGGGCGTAACTAGAACGCAACTAGGGCATAGCTTGTGCCCAATTGAGTTGATACTAGGGCATAACTAGGGTGCAACTAGGACACAAGTAGGGTGCAACTAGGGCACAAGTAGGGCACAAGAAGGGCGTAAATAGGACGCAAGTAGGAAGCAACTAGGGCGTAACTAGGGCGCGAGTAGTGTGCAAGTAGGGTGCAAGTAGGGCGTAACTAGGGCGCATCTAGGATGCAACTAGGGAACAAGTAAGGTGCAAGTAGGGCTCAACTAGGGCGCAACTAGGGCATAACTAGGGTTCAACTAGGACGTAAGTGGGATACAAGTAGATGCAACAAGGGTGCAGCTAGGACGCAACTAGGCAGTAACTAGGGCGTAGCTATGGTCCAAATGAGGCCCAACTAGGACACAACTAGGGCATAACTAGGGCATAGCTATTTCCCCACTGAGACACAACTAGGGCGCAACTAGGGTGTAACTAGGGTGCAACTAGGGCGCAATTGGGTATAACTAGGGCGCAACTAGGGCACAAGTGGGACGCAAGTAGGGCGCAAGTAGGGCGCAACTAGGGCGCAACTAGGACACAACTAGGGCGCAAGTAGGGCGCAAGTAAGGTGCAACTAGGGTACAACTAGGGTGCAACTAGGGCGCGTGTAGGGCGCAAATATGGTGTAACTAGGGTGAAACAAGGGTGCAACTAGGGTCCAACTAGGGCGCAAGTTGGGTGTATGTAGGGTACAACTAGGGTGTAAGTAGGGCGCAAGTAGGGCGCAAGTAGGGTGCAACTAGGGTGCAACAAGGGCGCCATTAGGGCACAAGTATGGTGCAAGTAGGATGCAACTAGGGCGCAACTAGGGCATAACTTGGATGCAAGTAGGGCGTAAGTAGGGCGCAAGTAGGGTGCAACTAGAGTGCAACTAGGGCGTAAGTAGGATGTAGCTTATGCCCAACTGAGGCGTATCTAGGGTACAACAAGGGCGCAACTCGGGCACAACTAGGAGGCAACTAGGGCGCAAGTAGGGCGCAACTAGGGCGCAACTAGGACGCAACTAAGATACAACTATCGCGCAACTTGGGCATAGCTAGTGTCCAATAGAGGCGCAACAAGGGTAAAACTATTATGCAAGTAGGTTGCACCGAGGGCGCAAGTAGGACGCAACTGGGGCGCAGCCTAGAGTGCAACTCGTGCACAACTAGGGCGCAAGTAGGGCGCAACTAGGTCGCAAGTAGGACGCAACTAGGGCGCAAGTAGGGTGCATGTAAGGCCCAAGTAGGGCGTAACTAGGGTGTAACTAGGACGTAAAAAGGGTGAAAGTAGGGTGCAAGTAGAGCGCAACTAGGATGCAACTTGGGCCAAACTAGGACACAACTACGGCAGAACTCGGGCGTAGCCAGTGTCCAACTTAGGCGCAATTACGGCACAACTAGGACGCAACTAGGATCTAGCTAGTGCCCATCTGAGGCGCAACTAGGATGTAACCAGGGCACAACTAGGGTGCAAGTAGGGGGAAAGTAGGGCACAACTAGGACGCGACTAGGGTGCAAGTAGGGTGCAAGTAGGGCGCAAGTAGGGCGTACGTAGGGCAAAATTTGGGCACAACTAAGGCGCAACTAGGGTACAAGTGGGGTGCAAGTAGGACACAACTAGGAAGCAACTAGGACACAACTAGGGCACAAGTAGGGTGCAAGTAGGGTGTAACTAGGGCGCAACAAGGGTGTAACTAGGGTGCAAAGAGAGCGCAAGTACGTTGCACCTAGGGTGAAACTAGGGTGCAACTAGGGCGCAACTAGGGCAAATCTAGTGTCCAACTTAGGCGCAACTAGAATGCAACTAGGGCACAAGTATGGCACAATGAGGGTGCAAATCGGGCGCAACTAGGGCGCAACTAGGGCGCAACTAGGGCGTAACTAGTGCCCAAGTGAGGCACAACAAGGTCACAACCAGGGCGCAACTAGGGTACAACTTGGGTGCAACCAAGGTGTTACTAAGGCGCAAGTAGGGTGCAAGTAGGGCGTAACTATGGCGTAACTAGGGCGTAACTAGGGTGCAACTAGGGCGCAACTAGGGCACAAGTAGGGAGCAAGTAGGATGCAAGTAGGGTGCAACTAGGGCACAAGTAGGGCGGAAGTAGGACACAAGTAGGGCGCAACTAGGGCGTAACTAGGGCATAACTAGGGCGCAATTAGGGTGCAACAAGGACGCAACTAGGGCATAACTAGGGTGTAGCTAGTGTCCAACTGAGGAGTTACTAGGGTACAACTAGGATGCAACTAGGGCGCAACTAGGGCGCAAGTGGAGCGCAACTAGGGTGCAAGTTGGGTACAAGTACGACGCACGTAGGGTACAACTAGGGTACAATTAGGGCACAACTAGGGTACAAGTAGGGTGCAATTAGGGCACAAGTAGGTTGCAACGAGGGCGCAACTAGGGCGCCACTAGGTGCAAGTAGGGTGCAAGTAGGACGCAACTAGGATGCAACTAGGGCGCAACTAGTGTGCAACTAGGGCGCAAGTAGGGCGTAAGTAGGGTGTATCTAGGGTGCAACTAGAGCGCAACTAGGGCGCAATATGGACATAGCTAGTGCCCAACTGAGGCGCATCTATGGCACAACTAGAGTGCAACTAGGGCACAACTAGGACACAAC
Organism: Penium margaritaceum; assembly: GCA_023375785.1. Taxonomy (NCBI): domain Eukaryota; kingdom Viridiplantae; phylum Streptophyta; class Zygnematophyceae; order Desmidiales; family Peniaceae; genus Penium; species Penium margaritaceum. The sequence goes on from SZWC01010107.1 coordinate 77,842, forward strand.
TAGGGTGCAACTAGGACGCAACTAGGGCGCATGTAGGATGCAAGTAGGCTGCAGCTACGGCGCAACTAGGGTGTACCTAGGGTGTAGCTAGTGCCTAATTAAGGCGCAACTAGGGTGCAAATAGGGCACAACTAAGGCGCAACTAGGGCACAACTTGGGCACAACTAGGGCGTAACTAGGGCGCAAATAGGACGCAAGTAGGGCGCAAGTAGATGACAACTTGGGCGCAACTAGGGCGCAACTAGGGTGCAAGTACGGCGGAAGTAGGGCGTAACTAGGGTGCAAATAGGGTACAACTAGGGCGCAAGTAGGGTGCAAGTAGGGCGCAACTAGGGTGCAACTAGGGCCCAACTAGGGTGCAAGTAGGACGTATGTGGGGTGTAACTAGGGCGCAATTAGGGCGCAAGTAGGGCACAAGTAGGACGCAACTAGGGCACAACTAGGGCGCAAGTAGGACTCAGGTAGGGCGTAACTAAGGCACAACTAGGGCACAAATAGGGTGTAAGTAGCATGCAAGTAGGGCGCAACTAGGACGCAACTAGGGCGCAACTAGGACGTAACTAAGGCATAGCCAGTTTCCAACTAAGGCACAACTAGGGCGCAACTAGGGCGCAAGTAGGGCGCAACTAGGGCCTAACTAGGATGCAAATAGGGTACAACTAGCACGCAACTAGGGCGCAGCTAGTGTCCAACTGAGGCGCAACTAGGATGCAACTAGGAGGCAAGGAGGGCGCAACTAGGGCACAAGTAGGGCGCTTCTAGGGTGCAACTAGGGTGTAACTAGGGTGCAACCAAGGCGCAAGTAGGACGCAACTAGGTCGCAACTAGTGTGCAACTAGGGCGCAAGTAGGGCGCAACTAGGGTGCAACTAGGGAGAAACTAGGACGCAACAAGGGCGCATGTAGGGCGCAAGTAGAGCGCACTTAGTGCACAACTAGGCCGCAACTAGGACGCAACTAGGGCGCAAGTAGGGCACAAGTAGAGTGCAACTAAGGTGCAACTAGGGCGCACTAGGGTGCAACTAGGGTGTAGCTAGTGCCCAACTGAGGCGCAACTAGGGCGCAACTAGGGTGTTGCTAGGATGCAACTAGGGTGCAATTAGGGATCAAGTAGGGCACAACTAGAGTTTAGCTAGTGCCCAAAAGCATTCAGGTTATGTGCCAATCCTAATGCAGTTTGTCACAAACATGGTCGTGAAAAATTCATTCCCGTTGGAGTGGCATATTTGTGGCATTTGTCAACGTTGAACGTCGCAAAGTTCAACACCCCCTCCCTCCCAACAACATCTCTCTCCCTTTAAATGGACTCGTAACCTGGAATTTAAGGTTCTCTTCACTTTGACGATTACTAACATTAAAATAACAAAACAATCGATTAAAAACATCCATTTTCTTGTAAAAACAGAGATAACATGCCATCACGTAGAAATAGACATGAACCGGTATCCCACAGGTTATACGGAGCAGTGGCGTCACGATGCGGGGCAAATGAAAATTCAGATTTTGAAGACGGGGCTAATGGTGACTCAAATCTGAAACACGAGGCAGATTGTGATGTACTTTTTCATGTCCGGGTATATGGCAAATGTGAGTGAGGAAAGCAGAGTACCTTGCAAAGTTGTCGTTCCTGATTTGAGCGGGGTCGGGTCCGACTTTATTCTCCACTGACAGCATCGACTGTTGTAGTAACATTACATCCAGATGTCCAAATCCTAAACAAGTCATGATTAGATATAGCAATTGTGGATCCACCTCGCGGTCCCACGACCTAGGCCAGACAAACCAACAAATTAAAAAGATGTCGCACACGGATGGTGTTGAGCAAACCGTGAAGTGTTTAACAAACGTGGCTGCTCTACTCAAGTCGACAATGATTTCTATGGATTCCTATCGGTGGGTTTTAGATATCAACGGCTCTCATCTTCTCATAGATTTCCCCATTTTACGACTAGTGGAACGTGTGTGGTTCAAACAGATGACGTGCCAAACACAAGACGATTCGAGAATTCGGGACGTATGGAAACTTTTTAGTAAGCGATAGGTTTGCTTTGATGACAAGTATTGACAAGTCGAGCACAAGTATAAAGTGACAACAATCACAATGAAGCATATGTTGGCTCCTCAGCGCTTGGGTCGAGCGACGCGTGCGAGATTGCGTTGTGAGTGGCTGCTTGGAGAAGCTCTATCGAGAAGTAAGGGGGCTTCATTAACATCAAAACGTGATTTTATAGACATCCAACGTTGTTGAGAAGTTGAAAAAACATATTGAAACATACATCCAGTTTGTAACACTTCTGTTGACCAATCTAGAAAGTGGTCAAAACTATCAGAACCTCATAGACAAAACACCACAAGTCGGGACAGGTGACAACAATGCCCTCAGCTGAACGGCGTATAAATCTTGAGGTTGACGCGTTGTGGGCCACAAATGTAAGGACATAAGTGCCCACTCACGAAGTTGACATAACACTTCCTTCACTTTTAGCCACGACATCTAGGTGCGCTAGCAGACGTAGGCTGGTGACGATGATTATAACCATCAATCACATGATTGGCGCCTCAGATGTTGCCGTAGGGCTCCTAGCTGTTGTGGTTGGCGTCGTAGCCATGCCACTTGACCAGATTCTTGGTCAGTTTTCCACGGCGTCGATGTACCAAGACAGTTCTATCTTGTATTTTGCATCCCCATCCACTTGAATAAGAGGTGGAGGTGCAACATCTCTGTCGGGGAAGTTCCAGTAGGGTTTGAGCTTGCTCATGTGGAAGACAGGATGGATTTCCATGCTATCACGCATGCAAAGGCAAGCGACATGGATTTGCATTTGCTTGATCCTAAATGGTCCCAACTAGCAGTATTAGAGCTTCACGAAGTTCTTTCCTCGGAGACTGATGTTCACCGAGCTGAGTAAGATTCGATCTCCAGTGCTGAACCTGTCATTGCTGCGATGTCTGTCAGGTCCTTGCTTCATAGCTCCTTGTCTCTTTGGGATAGTTTGTCGTGTTTCTTCCCAAACACCGGAGAAATTCCGTCAGTGGAACGCACAAATGTTTCTGTGGCTTTGTAGTCTTGCCAGTGTGGCAAAGAGTTCCCGGTAGATCATTTTGAACGGCATTTTAGCCGTTCCAATGGAAGTAACCAAGTTGTATGGGAGTTCCGCATTCTGCAGTTTAGCTTTCCAATTAGTGTCGTGTAGCTCACATGAAGTGCAAAGAAGCTTTTTCATAGTCTCATTAGTTCGCTCGTTCTGCATGTCACTTTATGGATGGAACACTGTTGATAGCTACATCCAACTGCCATGACGTGTCATGATCACGCGCCAAAAATGGCTGGTGAAACGGCCACCTCTGTCGGTGGTGATGGTGTGTCCTACAATCTGGTTTAGAAATTGCCATGTTGTTCCTCCAATGATGACGATGGTTATTGTTGGGAAAAAATCTGTCCACCACCATGACGATGGCGTCATAACCTTAGGGAGTGGCGGGTAATCCCATTAAGAAGTAAACGCTATTGTCAATCCACGGCTGTGTCAGAATAAGGAGCAACTCAAGAAGTCCTGGTGGCCTCGTGTGACGAGATTTTTGCCTCTTATAAGTATCGCATGATTTGCAAAAGGATGTCACATCGGGCTGCATTTTATCCCACTAGTAGTACTTCCCAGCTTCTTGAGCATGTTGTCCTTGACAAAATGTCCAATTGGACAAATGTTGTGACACTTTACTAATTGCATTCTTTGTAGCTCCTTGTTTGGTAGTACGACACCTGATGATTGAATTGTCGTTGCCACAATGGATTGTCAAATTACAATTTGGTTTTATCCTACCTGCCGAGCTCCTTGTAACTCTTTGGAAATAGCTTCACAAGGAACAGGTCTTGTTTGAAGAGTAGCGTCCAGGTCTTGGCAAGCAGATCAGGTTGCCGACTTAGAGCTTCTGCTTTTGTTTTCAGGCCGGTACTTGATGTCGTACTCAAAGTTGGGCAACAAATTCTCTTTTTGGCTGAGTCTTGAGATATTCTACTGAGTGATGGTCCGTAAGAACAATGCATCACCATCATTCCAAGAAGTACCTCTAGAACACGTGCACAACTGTGAGCAACTCTTTTTCTTGTACCTTGTAGTTGAGCGCTGACCCATGTAGCTTTTGTGACATGTATACAACCTGTTGCTCTCCACCGCCATTGTCTTGGAGGAAGAGAGCTCCAATTTCTTGATGGAACAAATCCGTTTCCATGATGCATTCCATCGTATGATTCACCAATCGTAAGACTGGCGTGGAGTTCGGAGAATTTCTCACAGAGTTTAACATTTCTTATATGATGTCCCCACAACTCCATTCGGTGGTTTTACGAGTGAGATCAGAGAGGGGCGTTGACACTCAGGTGTAGTTCTTTTCAAATGCGGAGAAATGTTGCGCCGCCTTACTTGACCCGGAGCGCTCAGCAATCCGGTCAGTCTCCTCCCGTTCATTGCCAGGTGTCTGACCTTCCAAATTTCTTCATGAAACGGGTACACATTGAGCTAATTTCATAGGATACCTGCGACTCGAGGTATTTTCGCCTGATGCTGTTGACTGAAAAATACATATTTCCCGCCTTCTTACTTACGAAAATGTGCGTGACAGTTGCACTAATCTACCGAGCACAAAGCCTGATTTTTGCCATTCGGTTGTGAAAAGTGTGAGAGAAAAAGGCATGCCAGAGAAGATTTTACGATGGACTAGAAAAAGTTTCCAAGAACATGGGTTTGCGATGAATTCGATGAATGAGTCCACTGTCCTGTGAAAAATTTCCCAGTGACGCAACTGTTCGTGTGCATCTGTAAAGCATGATTTCTATGGACAAGATCCTCCTTCGTAGAAACATTTTTGGACATGTAAAGGGCGGGAACCGATTTTCGACAGTTATGCATCCTCTGACCATCTAACAAATGTACCGATAGACAGGTGTCGTTGCGCAGAGGATCTTAGCAAATCTCTCCGGCTTGGATAATTCCGGTTGCGGTCAACCCGTTTAACAAGAACACGAATCCGTACTGGCGGTTCAAGTACTTACTGTAGAACCCTACTTAAGGAAGAACTGATGGGACCGCCGCGGCATCGCATGACTAGAACCGTGTCGGCTAAGGCGTCGTGCAAAACCGCCCTTTCAAATGAATGGTACTAGCTATAGAATCCCATAAATATTTACATCCCAAACATCAGTTGGTGTCGGCCAATCAGCATCTACCTCTGCCTTTTCCAGATCCATAATGATCCATCTGCTGTCGATGATGTGGCCCACAAACTCAATCGTACGGTGGCCAAAGTCACAGTTTGAAAAGATACACAGGGATTAGAGACGTCCATTGTGCTCCGTCGAGGTGGGGCTAATAACCAGGATGTTTTCAAGATATGCGATGACAAAACCATGGAGGTACGAGCAACGGATGTTCCTCATCACCGTCATAAATACTATGGGAGCATTTTTTAGTCTAAACATCATGAACATGAAGTCATCATTCTTGTATCTGGTGTAAAATGCTACCTTGTTTACGTCTGATAAGATGAGAGAGGTTTGTTACCTTATGTAGCGGATCAGATTATAACCATTGTGTAGATCGATTTTCCTGAAAATCCGGGCCTGGTGGAGTTGATCAAAGAGTATAGTTGCTCGAGATGGAGGATAGCGGTTCTTGATAATAATGTTGTGCAACGCTCGCTAGTCCACGCACATCCGCATCTTCTTCATCTTATTTTTCACAGAAAAGTATAAGTGTTGTATAGGATGAGATGAAGGGTGATTCACGTCTCCTTGCAGTGTAGATCTTGTGGTAGTTTGCTAAAAATTCCATTTGAATGCTCGACAAGTGGTGCCAACTCCTCCAAAACTATTACACACTCCCCAGGTGTTCAGGCCAATGTCGTCGCCTCGGCTGATGCAATTTCTTTTGCTTCCCTTGTATCCATATGGAATAGCCACGCATAAGGTCCATTTTGTGCATATGTTTTGGTCATGTCCATAGCATCGGATGGTGATTTGTGTCCGCTTTAACTTCCTCTGCTAGTTTCATCTTGGTTGCTTCCCGTAAGCTCTACTATGTCGCAAATTGCTCGATCTGAGGGAGATGCCGTTTTCTGCCATAAATGCATACCTAGACAACACCATTGCTTCTGTCCACCTACAGATTGTGCCGGCACAAGAAACCTTCTCTGAGGATGATTTTGTGGTCACTTATTGGATGATTTCTCCAGAACGTTGTGTTGTGGGGGTTTTGAATTTATTGTCGGAGAGGTTTGTTATGTTGACAAATTTGTAATGTTGACAAATTTGTAATCATCAGTTGATGGCTTTTCCTTCAAAGAACCTCAGACAGGTCTGCAAACCCAACTTTTGAACCATGTTGTTGCTTACGAAACTATAAGAAGCTCATCCATCCTGTAATTTTAGCACTGTTTTTTGGCCTTTACAACCCCTTTTTTGTACTCGCAACAATATCGCTGGTTTGTCATGATCATACCCCTCGACGAACACTGCAATCAGAGGAACCCTCGTCTGCGGTAATGTGAGCCGCTGAAATGAGCAATTGGCTGGTGCAGACATTTTTTACCGGATGGGAGCTTCGCCATCTACTCTTGTCATTTCTCGTTTCTCAACACCTTATGTTTTCTTTGCAGCTTTCTCCCCTTTTTGGCCTGCTTTGCATCTTTTGATTGTTGTGCAAGATGTTTCATGGCTTCCAACAATTCCAGTAGAATCATTTATTGCATTGATTTCAAACGTCGATCTCCATCAGAGATGAGATTTTTGTTGATTGTGACTTCCCTCTGCCACCATAAGAGTTATGACCTTAGGATCCTCAGCCGTTCACTTCCTGCATCTGATTGTGTAGCCAACACTATTGATCCGTTTGACTGCTACACGAATTTGTAGAAGATCAACTTACATGTCATCTTACTATTTAATGTTTACTATCTCGTGTTTACTATTTGGTTTTTTGCATTTGGTTTTTAAAGAGTTGTACGGAGTTGTACGCAATCATAGGGATTCTTACAGAGTTGTAAATTGTTTCACGAAGTAGTACAAAATTGTACAGAGTTTCACAAATTGTACAAAGTTATATGAAGTTAAAGGGAGTTGTTCAGAGCTGTATGGAATTGTATGACATTGTGGAGTTGTATGAAATTGTGCGGAGTTGCACAGAAATGTACGGAGTTTTACGGAGCTGTATGGAGTTTTATGGACTTGTACGGAATTGTACAGTGTTGTACGGACTTTTCTGTAGTTCTACGGATATGAACGGAATTGTACGGGATTTAATGGAGTTTTACGGTGTTGTATGGAGTTGTGCGGAGTTTTACAAGTTTTACAGAATTCTACAATGTTGTATGGATTTGTACGCAATTGTACGGAGTTGTTCTGACTTGTACGGAGCTGTACATAGTTTTACAGAGCTGTACAGAGTTTTACAAAGTTGTACAGAGTTTTACGGAGGTGTACAGAGATTTATGGATTTGTACTGAATTGTACAATTAGTACCGGGTTGTACACAGTTATTCCGAGGTGTACAGAGTTGTACGCAATTGTTCGGAGTTGGATGCAGTCGTATGGAGTTGTACAGAGTTCAACGGAGTTGTACACAGCTGTACATATTTGTATGAAGTTGTACAGAGTTGTACAGAGTTTTATGGAGTTGTACGGATTTGCACATAGTTTCAAGGAGCTGCACAGATTTGTACAAAGTTATATGGAGTTGTATGGAGTTTCATGGAGATACACGAAGTTATATGGAGTTGTGAAGAGTTTTATGTTATTGGACGAAGTTGTACGAGTTTTATAAAGTTGTACAAAGTTTTAGTGAGTTCTATAGAGTTCTAGGGAGATGTATGGAATGGAAGAGCATTGTACGGAGTTGTACAGATTTGGATGTAGTTGAGTGGAGTTATACGGAGTTGTTTGAGGTGTTACGTAGCTGTACGTAGGTATATGGGGTTGTAAGGAGTTTTCTTTTCATTTGTACAGAATTGTTTGGAGTTCTACGGAGTTTTATGCAATTGTGCAGGGAGGTACGGAGTTGTAAAGATTTGTACAAAGTTGTACTCAGATGTACAGAGTTGTACAGAGTTGTCCAGGCCTGTATTGAGTTTTACAGATTTATACGGAGTTGTACACATTTGTACAAAGTTGTACATAATTATACATAGTTGTACAAGGTTGTACATAATTGAACAGTGGTGTACAACGTTGTTTGGTGTTGTACAGGGTTGTACGGAAATTTACGGAGCTGTACAGAGTTATACAGGATTGTGTGGAGTTGTACGATGCTGTACAAGTTCTTAACGGAATGATACAGACACATACATAGCTGGAAGGAATTGTACGGAGCTGTAGAGGATTGTACCTTGTTTTGAAGAGTTGTACGGAGTTGTAAGGAGGTTACAGAGTTGTACTGAGTTTAACAGGATTGTATAAAGCTATACAGAGTCAAACGGGATTCTAAAGCTCTTTACAAAGTTGTACGGAATTTCAAGTAGTTGTACAGAGTTTTCTGCAGGTGTACAAAGTTTTACAGAGTTGTAAGGAGATAAACGGAGTTCAACGGACGTTTTTTGGAGTTTGTGGAGCCTTACAGAGCTGTTCACAGAATTACATATTTGTACTTCTTTAAATGGAGTTAGACCGAGTGGTAAAGACTTAAAAGGCATTAAAGAGAGTTATACGGAGTTGTGCAGAGTTGTGTAGAGATGCACAGAGGAATACGGAGTTGTACTGAGGTAAACAGAGTTGTACACAGAGGTACGGAATTTTACAAAGTTAAACGGAGTTAAATAGAGTTGTACATATTTCTACAATAGTGTATGGAGATTTACGAAGCTGTACGGATTTGTACGGAGTTATGCGGAGCTATATGGAGTAGCACAAAATATTACGGAGCTGTATGAAGTTTTACGGAGCTATGTGGAGTTGCATGCAGTTGTACAGAGTTGTACGAAGGTGCACCAAGTTGTATGGAGTTATATGGTACTGTACAAAGTCCTGTGGAGTTTTATGTTGTTGTATGGAGTTATATGGAATTGAATGGAGTTATACAGAGTTACACGGGATCATATACATGGTTGGATGGAGTTGCATGGATTTTTAAGAGGTTGTACAGAGTTGTACGGAGCTGTACGGAGTTCTACGGAATTGTACAATGTTTTACAGAGCCATACGCATTCAACCAGAGTTATACGGAGGTGTACGGAGCTTCACGGGTTTGTACGGGATTCTACAGAGTTCTACAACTTCGTACAAAGTTGTGGAACTCCATACAACTCCATACAACTTTGTACAACTTTGTACAAAGTTTTACAAAGTTGTACAAAGTTGTATGGACTTGTATGGGGTTGTAAGGAGTGTTGAAAAAATGTACGGAGGTGAATGGAGTTATACGGGGTTTTCATAGAACTGTACAGAGTTGTTCAATGTTCTATAGAGTTATATAGAGTTTTTTGTATGGATTTTTTTGTAGTTACACAGAGTTATGCAACGGAAAACGGAGTTCTCTGGACTTGTACGTAGTTGTATGGAGTTGTACGGAGTTGTACGTAGTTGTACGTAGTTGTACGGAGTTATATATAGTTGTATGGAGTTGTACCAGGTTGTACAGGTTTTCATATAGTAGAAGGTAATTGTACGGTTTTGCAAGGGGTTGTATGGAGTTTTACGGGGTTGTACAGAGTTATATGGTGTTGTAAGTAGTTCTTTAGAAATTTGTGGAGTTGTACAGAAGGGAAGTAGGATGTACAGATTTGTACGGATTTGTGCCCAGTTGTACAGAGGTCTACAAAGTTGCTCAGAGTTGTGGGAAGCTGGAGGAAGTTATACGGAGTTATACAGAGTTTTATGGATTCATACAGAATAATTTGGAGTTGTACTGAGTTGTGTAGATTTGTATGGAGTTGTACGCAATTTTATGGAGTTTTTTAGTGTTGTACGGAGTTACACAGAGTAATACAGGGCTATAGAAATTTGATGGAGTTGAACGAAGTTGTAAAATAACTAAAACAGTGTACGGAGTTGTACGGAGGTGTAGACAAATGTACATAGTTAAACGGATTTGTGCGTAGTTGTACGGAGTTGTACGTAGTTGTACGGATTTCCACAAAGTTATGCGGAGTTGTTCTGAGTTCTACGGAGTTGTACCAAGAACAATGAAGTTGTGCAAAGTTGTATGGAGTTGTGTGAATTTCATGGATTTTTACATAGTTGCACGGAATCGTACATGGTTGTACACATTTGTATCAAGAGTTGTACGGAGTTGTATGGATCTTAGTGAGTTGAAAGGACGTATACAGAGTTGTACAAAGTTGTACTGAGTCGTATAGGGTTGTACAAAGTTGTATGGAGCTGTGCGGAGTTGTGCATAGTTGTATGGTTTAGTGCAAAGATTCACAAAATTTTACGGAGTTGTTTTAGGTTCTATGGAGTTTAACACAATCGTACGGAGTTGTATGTTGTTGTACGGGGATATACAGCGATGTAAGGAGTTGTAGCAGTTTTTACAGAGTCGTATGATTCTGAACAGAGTTGTGGGGAGTTGTACGGCAATGTATGAACGAGGTATGGTTAATGGAGGGCTTTTTATACTCGGCACATTTAGTGTACTAGGTGCCTACTACAAGGAAATTTCCATGAAGTTGGCTAGAGAGTTAGTCACATTCAGTTCACTTGGAAAGCTATGTATATGATACCTGTGCCTTGGGAAATTAATGTAATTACTTACCTTGGGAAAAAAGAATAATATGATGTTCCGGTCTTGATGTATAGTATACATATGTATTTCTTCATACTTTCTAATTGGTTACCTTCTTAAAGTGGGTGTTTGCTTTCAGAACTGTAGGATACAAAGTAGAAGAAGCTTCATAACTAGAGTACTTCCACAATTTTTGCAGTGTTTCTTTGTCGGCGGCATCTCCTTCCCCCCCAGAAGTGACAAGTGTATTAGGGTTGTGTATCTAGGTTGTGTATTGCACAACCGTTACTTGAATAAACTAGGTGTACTATACACTTGGTGTATTTTTTACATGTCCGTCGGATACACACATCATATGCACTCTCCTAATATACTTTACCTGTTTGGGAGGGGGGGGGCAATATGGGAGCCGGAGATCCCCCCCCCCAAAGGGTAAAGCGTATTGGGGGAGTGTCTATGGTAAGTGTATCTGACGGAAACGTGAAAAATACACAAAGCGTATTTTGAGAAGATGTCAAAAAACACTCGTTGACAGTTGATCTATGACAATCGATGGTCGACGATGTACGATTTGATCATCTATACATAGATGACGATCGACGATCGACGACCGTCGACTAGTCGATGACATCCATATGTGCGGAAACCATATTGCACATTGGTAACCACATAGTCGGGACCCCATCCCCCCCCCCCCCCCCCCCCCCCNATGGTCGACGATGTACGATTTGATCATCTATACATAGATGACGATCGACGATCGACGACCGTCGACTAGTCGATGACATCCATATGTGCGGAAACCATATTGCACATTGGTAACCACATAGTCGGGACCCCATCCCCCCCCCCCTCCCCCCAGAAGCGACGAGTGTATTGGGGTTGTGTAGATGGGTTGTGTATTGCATAACGCTTACTTGAATACACTAAGTGTACTATACACTTAGTGTATTTTTCACATGACCATCGGATACACACATCATATACACTCTCCTAATACACTTTACCTGTTTGGGGGGGGGGGGAGAGCATGGGAGCGGGAGATCCCCCCCCCCCCAAATGGGTAAAGTGTATTGGGGTAGTGTCTATGGTAAGTGTATCTGATGGACACGTGAAAAATACACAAATTGTATTTGAGAAAATGTCAAAAAACACTCCCCGGCCGTCGATCTGTGACGACCGACGATCAAAAACCGTTGACTAGTCGATGAAATCCATATGTGCAGAGAGCATATTGCACATTGGTAACCACATTGTTGGGACCCCATCTCCCTCCCCCCCCCAGAAGTGACGAGTGTATTGGGGTTGTGTAGCTGGGTTGTGTATTGCACAACCGTTATTTAAACACACGTCTGCTATACACTTAGTGTATTTTTCACATGTCCGTTACACACATTATATACACTCTCCAAATACACTTAACCTATTTGGGGGGGAGGACATGGGAGGGGGAAACCCCCCCCCCCCCAAAGGGTAAAGTGTATGGGGGGAGTGTCTATGGTAAGTGTATCTGACGGACAAGTGAAAAATACGCAAAGTGTATTCGAAGAAAATGTTGCAGAAAACGTTGTCAACCGCCAATCTATGACAATCGACGATCCACGATCAATAAGGCTGCACACCAAATCCTAGGATTCGTGAATAAGATTTGTGAACCTGGGTCCAGATTCGGATTTGGGGATCCAAATCCTTCATTAGGATTCGATTCAGGATTTGGATATCCTTTTCCCTCTAGTTTTAACATGGAAAACAGGGATTTTTGTGGCAGATTAGAGGATGTTTACCTGCCATCACCTATAGGATCCGGAAAAGATTTGTGAATCCTACGGATTCGCGAATCCAGAGTCAGATTTGTGAATCAAAGGCAGACCTGGATTCGGATTTGTGAATCCGGATCCAATCTTAGATCCGGGAATCTTACCCGGTGTGCACCCTTAACGATCAACGATGTCGATCGTCGCCACACATACGACGATCGATAAAAGGTTTGTGAGGGATTTGAGTGGCGGATACAAAATCCCTCTTTGCGACAGAAGGGAACCTGTTGGGCTCCGCTACCGCGGGGCCCAGCAGGAGCCCGCAAAAGAGAAACAATAAAACCCTCAACCCCAGAAGCAACACGGTGTCGATTGTGTCTCTACCGAGTTCCGCGTCCAGGAATAGGCGTTCTGATTCTTTATAGTGGTAGCATTTTCAATGTCTAAGGACAAATGTACGTCTGTTCAAGGGAACTGTAAATGGAGTTGTGGAAAAAAGAAAGCATGGTTTTTGTTGAGTTTTTGCATTTTGATTACCAGCCTTCCAAGAACTTTCGCATTTTAAGGCACACAAGTACATGCTAATATGTATGAACATACATAGTGAAGTGAATTGTAATGTTATTTCCATGAAGGTACCATGAAACTTCCAAAGGCTTACATTTGACATGTACACTGTATCAAGAGTGTAGTTTTCATAGGTGATTTTCCATAAATGGTATGAACAGAGTTGTGGGGAGTTGTACATAGTTGTACGGAGGTGTATGGAGTTGTACAGAGTTGCACGGAGTTGTATAGAACTGTACGGAGTTATACGGAGCTGTATGGAGTTTCATGGAGTTGTGCGCAGTTGTACGGACTTGTACAGAGTTGTGCGGAGATCTACGGAGGTTTATGGAGTTGTGCGGAGTTTAACAGAGTTGTACAGAATTTAACGGAGTTGTACGGAGTCAGAAAGAGTTGTATGTATTAGCACAGGGTCTTACCAACTCCGTACAACTCCAGACAACTCCATACAACTCCGTGCAACTCTCTACAATGGAGTAAAACTCTGTACAGTGGAGTACAACTCCGTATAACCATGCACAACTCTTTACAGCTCTGTTGTACGGATTTCTAAAATGTTGGACAAAGTCGTACATGCTTTTATAGAGTTCAACAGAGTTATATGGATTCATTTGGATTGTTTTCATAAGTTGTACAAAGTTTAAAATAGGTTTCCTGGACGTTGAAGAGTTGAACAGAGGTACGCAGATCTGTACAAAATTGTACAGTGTTTTTATGGAGTTCCACCGATTTGTTTGGAGCTTTGCGAAGTGGTACGGTGTTGTGCAAAGTTTTACTGAGTTTTACTGAGTTGTACAAAGTTCTATGGATTTTTCTAGTTTTGTACGGGATTGTACCAGGGTTTTACGGAGTTGGAGAGAGTTGCACAGAGTTGTACAAAGACATACAGAGTTGCACAAGGGCCAAATAGCCCTTCTACCCAATTCACGAGGGGGTCAGGAACTCCCTACCCGGCGCTTGAAAAATAGAACTCCCCCGCCCGGCAGTTTGAAAAGAAAAAACAAACTAGAATGCCCACTCGCTTCACCATGCACGATCAGCAGCATGCTCCGCTGATCGAGCAAAGCGAGGTGGGGCATGTCAACCCCCCTCGCTCGGTCGTGATTCTCGCTCCCACGCGAGAATCGCGATCGAGCAAAAACGCCAATTTCAAAACCAAGCAAAAATGCTCGTTCTCTTTATTGTTTTCATCACGCAAACCCCCCACTTTGTAAGCTCAAACCCTAGTCAAACCCTACCCCAAATTACATTTGGGATTTTAGGGTTTTAGCTTTTTGCAGGCTCTTGTTGGGCCCCGCGGTAGCGGGGCTCAGCAGGTTCCCTATCAACGCATGGGGAGTCTCGGACCCCCCATGCAAACCACTGGCAACCACCCCCCCCCCCCACACCCCACCGAACATTCACAAACCCCTTAAAAGAGGGTTTTGTGAATGTTAGAAAAATATTGATGACATCAGCATGTTGAGGCTGCATCGCATGCAACGTCAACATGCTTTTTTTCCTCGGTGTTCGTGGGCAGGGGAGTCTTATTTTACGAGCGACAGGTAAGGTAGTATTATTCTTCCAAATGCTGGGTAGGGCATACACACATTCAAATTTTGTGGGTAATCCCTACATGTACCAGTTGCACAAAGCTAGACAGGTTTGTACGGAGTTGTAAAGAGTTGTACGCAGGTGTACAGAGTTGCATGGAGTTGTACGAAGTTATCCTGAGTAGTAACGAGTTGCATGGAGTTTTTTTTAGTTGTACAAAGTTTTAGAGCGTTGTACTGGATTGTACTGTGTTTAACGGTATTGTGCAAAGATGTACATAGTTGTATGGAGTGGTATGGCTTCGAACAGAGTTGTACGGTGATGCACAGAGTTGTACAGAGTTATGCGCCACTGTATGGAGTTGTACGTAGTTGTACGGATTTGTAGGAAGTTGTAGGAAATCGCAGGAAGTATTGGGGAGTTATAGGGATTTTAACATAGTTTTACTGATTTATACGGAGTTGTACGGAGTTGTACGTAGTTATACGAAGTAAAAAGTTTAACGGCATTGTACAGAATTGTATGGAGTTGTACAAATTCGTGAAGAGTTGTATGGAGTCATATGGAGTTGTATGGAGCTGTACGCAGTCGCACAAAATTACACGATGTTGTACAGAGTTGTACGGAGTTATATGGATTTGTACAAAGTTGTACGGATTTGTATGGAGTTTTATGGAGTTTGACATAGTTGAAACGAGTTGTATGGAGATACATAGAGTTGTACGAAGTTGTATGGTGGTGAACAGAGTTAAACAAGGTTGTACCTAGTTGTATGGAGTTGTACAGAGATTTACAGAGTTCTGGGGAGGTTTACAGGGGTAGATGGAGTTATTTGGAGTGTCGGGAATGCTCTCCTGGTCTGCTCGGATCCTCTAAGTGTGCAAGGCGTTTAGGCAAAACGACTTCCAAAGGGAGGTATGTGCTTTGGGTGGCCACACACCAAGTAAGCAAAATGTTGAGAGAAAGCAGGTTATGGAATTGAGAAAGCCTAAAGACATGGTATTGGTTAGTTATCATAGTGAGATTACATCATATTAAAATATCATGTGATCTATTGTTCCCAACACATCCAATCATGTCCAAAATGGAGCTTAGGAGCCTCTGCCACGGCCATTAAGTGACCCATTGTGGAGCCAACATACAAAGGTGACAGGAGGCGCTTTGATGGTGACCTGTCGAAGCATCCTTCATGGCCCACAAACATGGTGGGAGCTCACCCTGGTCAAGGAGACCTCCCACATCCCTCCTATTCTGAACTTCTTGCCTGTGGAAGTGGAATCGGACTTCGACCACCTGCTGTGAAATTGTCCCGTAATCTACGAAAGAGTCCAAGATTCTACCCGCCTACCACCCGAACTTTAGGCGGGGCTAGATTTCATAATACTCAACTAAATAACGCAAGTCAAAGCTCAAATGTGCATGGCAGATTGTAAGGTGTCCAATTTTGCAATCCAATGAAACTTTCAACCAATTTCTAGTGGTCAATATAGGACAAAGGCAAACGGCATCTATGGCAGGGGCAACTTTTGACACCGACGTGTTCCAAGTAATAAAGATTTGTATGAAGTTTTGCAAAGTTGTACAGACTTGAACAGTGTTGTACATAATTGAACAAAGTTTAACAAAGCTATACGGAATTGTACGGATTTGTACAGAGTTGTGCTGTTTTTGCGAAGTTGTAAGTAGTTACATGGAGTTGTACAGAGTTGTACATGTGTACAAAGGCATACAGAGTTGAACAGAGATGTATGGACTTGTATGGAGTTGTACAGAGTTTAACAAAATTGTGCATAACTACACAGAGTTGCAAAGAGTTGTTCGGAGTTGTACAGACTGGTACAGAGTTGCATGGAGTTGTACAAAGCTGTAAGGATTTGTATGGAATCATCCTGCTTTGGAGGCACATGTATAGAGTTGTACGGTGTTGAGCAGAGTTACAAAGAGTTGTATGGAGCTGTATGGAGTTGCACGCGATTGCACAAAGTTGTACGGAACTGTACAGATTTGTACAGTGTAGTACGAAGTTGTACGGAGTTGTACAATGTTTCAAGGAGAAATCTGGAGTTGTATTGAGTTGTAAAGAGTTGTACAGAGTTGTACGGGGTTGCACAGAGTTGTACAAAGCCGTACAGAGTTACTCGGAGTTGCACAGAGTTATATAGACTTGTAGGTAGCTGTACAAAAGTTAACAGAGATATAGAGAATTTTACTGACTTACACAAAGTTTTACTGAGTGACAGGGATTTGCACGGAGTTGTGCAAAGTTGCATTGACTTTTTTGGAGTTGAACAGTGTTGTTTAGAGATAAAACAAAGTTGTACATAGTTTTACAAGATTACATAGAGTTGTACGTATATGTATGGAGTTTTAGGGAGTTGTAGGGAGAAGTAGGGAGTTTTCATTTGAACAGAGTTATGCAGAGTTGAGCGTAGTTCCACGGCCTTGTATGGAAAAATAAAGAGCTGCACAGAGTTATACATAGTTATACATGGTTTTTGGGGGTTGTACAGAGTTGTACAGAGTTGTACAAAGTTTTGAGGTATAGAGAGTTCTGTAGTTTTTTTAAGTTGTACGGATTTGCATAGAAATTTATGGAGTTTTACGGAGCTGTATGAAGTTGTTGATAGTTGTAAAGAGTCAAGCAAAGCTTCTACAAAGGTGTACGGGATATTACAGAGTTCAACAGAGGAGTACATAGTTATACAATGTTGTAAAAACGTTGTATGGAGCTATACAAAGGTTTACGAAGCTGTACGGCGGTGTACATAGTTGTATGGAGCTGTGCGGAGTTCTACGGATTTGTATAGAGTGGTTTGAAGTTGAAAGGATTTGTACTGAGCTGTACAAATTTGTATGGAGTGATGCTGCGATGCATGGATTTGTACAGTATTGTACGAAGTTGTACAGAGTTGTACAGATTCGTACGGAGTTGCACAAAGTTGCGTAGATTTATACGGATTTGTTCGTAGTTGTAATTGGTTGTACCAAGGTGTGCGCGGTTGTACGGAGTTACACCGAGTTGCATGGTGTTGCATGGAGTTGCATTGCACGGAGTTGTATGGGGTTGTATGGAGTTCTATGGAGCTTTTGAAAGTTGCATGGAGTTGAATGGAGCTCTACGGAGTTTTGTAGAGCTTTACGGGATTGTACGGTGTTAAACGGAATTGAACAGAGTTGCACAGATTACACGGATTGTACGCGCTTGTGCGGATTCATACAGAGCTATGCCTTCCTCGGCTGCCTTCACTCTCCTCAATTCTTCCTCACTCATACTTCATCTTTAAGCAATTTGTTGCCCCTGTCCCAGACATCCCTCCCCAAAGGTAACTCTGTGAATACATATACGTGGTCTAAAATTGCTTCATCTGTAAGGCAAAGTCTGTGTCCTTTGGCATTCCACCTTATGAACGTTGGCTGCTCTCACAAGGATCTACACTAGGTGGCATATTCTCCCGACCGCCTACGACATACAAGCCTGCCTGGTGTCTTGTGATATCCAAAATCTGATGGTCCATCACCCTTTCTGGGCGCGTATTCTCCACGTAGGTACATCACTCCCCCACAAAGTACGCATCACAAATTTCATGTCAAGTGGCAACTGGCAAGTGTAATATCCACTCAAATCATTCTTGTGGCCTTTTTTGTTTAATTTTTACTGCAAACACGTCAGCTCAATCCTGACAAATGGGGCCCTTGCTATGTTTGCCACAAGGATGAGACCATGTAACATTGCCTCCAAATTTTCCCAAGGGTGAAAGGCCTGGCAGATTGCTTCCCCCATTTATCACCAATTCTTCCCTTACCTCCTCTAAATCCCAATTAACATCCTCCTTGGTCCCCCCGAACCCCTCCCCTTTGGTGCAACTATGTTCGTCATCCGCTCAACCCTATTTCACTTTAATTGTAAGAAAGATGGGCACAACCATTATCTTCCTCGATACCAAAGCTTATCCATACGCTCCTCCAAGCCCTCCAATAGCACATTTGGCCCATCTCCTCTAAATTTACCCAATACAAAAGTAAGAAAGCCAATTTTTGCTTAAGATCCTTCAAATCTGATTTAATCCGATGTGTGGGATTCTACCATTTTCCTATTCATGAACCCCACCGCCGCCTCTACACATCATGGGCCTTTATCCTCAAGTGGAATCATCCACCCCTCTGTCCATGTCCTTCGTGTTGTTCTCCCTTGGGGGGCGGTTCAACCCCTGGGACTCTTTTTGGTACAGAGGTAGCCCGTCCACCTTAGCCGGTCATGACCAGGGTTCAAAAACAAAAGGGCGAAAGTCACGTTTACAGGATTTTGTTCTAAAAACTGGGTATATGTGACTTTCAGCCCTTTTTTTTTTCATGTCAGGTCTGTGACACAGGCTACGATTAAGCATGGAAAAGGGGGTGGGCTCCTGGTTGATTTTTTTGCGGAGACTGAGCAGATGGTTGCTTTTGTCCCACATGGTGGGAGAATGGTTGCTTTTGTTTTGAGGGCTAGACGAATGCTAAATTGTGTATGCAAGGTGTGTGGATGAGAAACATACTTTGTGTTGTATGGGTATCTGAGCTATTTCACCCGAAGGAAATCACTCAGGAAATTAAGTCCTTCGCTGGACCCAGCTCACACCTAGGACCCCATCCTTAAACAGATGCACGCAACCACCACCATTTGGGCAAAATCTTGCTTCCCTGTCGACACAAAAACAACTGTCATTAATCCATACCTCAATGCCAAGTTCCTATCCTACATTTCCCCCCAACCCCCACCCACTTGCCTTAATTTGACACTCTACTACTCAACCTTGTCTCCTCCAACACAATCCATGACCCCTCCATCACGAGCATGTGCCTCTTCTCTCTTCCCACTGCCGTCTCCTCCAAATTCAAAGGAGGTTGGGTGTCGTCTGGCCCTCTCTCTAACAACAACACAAGCCGCCAAACGGGGTAGATCCTTCCTCTCCCCCGAGGAACGACAATAGAAGCACACCGCCCTCTTCACCCATGCCTTCCATAAAAGATGTCACTTCTTTCTCTCTCATCCATACCTCACCATGCTTAAACTCTCTTCCATCCACCCGCAATGGATATTCATCTTCAAACAGTTCCTAGCCTCTGGCCCCTGCATCCTTTCCCCGGGCCTTTTCTTGAGGAACTTGCACATGAGTATGTTGCCTACAATCAAATCATGTGGAAATCATATGAGAGGTCGTTTGGAATTCTCTCAGCAGAGCGATGGCTTCTACTGGAAGAAGTCACCTTTGGCACCCTCCTCTCACTTTCTCCAGCCTCTCTCTCCCCCTCTTGAAAACACGTTGTCTCAGGCATCCTCGACTCCCTCGTCATCTCTTGGCACCTTATCATACGTGACGGCTCTTTTGTTCCCCTCTCTTCTCAATTCACCATGAATTTCACCATTCAAGACTGCGTGGGTATGACGCATCCTATCACCTTCTCCCTCCTTGCAGACGCCAAGCCTCAAGCTCTCCAAGTCCACCCCTCCTTGAAACCATTGGACATTGTTTTCTCTTGTGCCCTGCCTCCACGGCCTCACCTTCCGCTTGGCCCAAATTTATCCAAACTTCTTCCCTGGCACGGCCTCAGACCCTGTGGATCTCCTCGTCAGCCCCATTGAACCTTTGGCTTATATCTCGGCATGGTCTGTAATTTGCGCCACCCTCTTTCATCGCATTTGGCAAGAACGTTGGGCTTAACCTCATGCCTCCCCGAAACCAAAAACCCTGACAATATTCTCCTCTGGGAAGATTGTCTTCTGGGAAGAAAGAAGAAATGCGACTTCACTCCTTTGAATTAGACTTCTTTTGCCCCATAGGACTTTGAGAAATTCTCATTCAGGAACCCCAGTTTAGATTACATATCTCGTCCGCTCTTACCCTCTTGTGGAAGCACCCATTCCTATTCCCTCCTCCAGGATAACCCAATACTTTAGGGGCCAGGTTCCATTACCGGGCGTCTTTTGGTGCTGAAATACCCCCCCCCCCAGTCGGTTATAGCCAGGGGCAAAAAAACAAAATCACTCATGGGAACGAGCTCACGTTCAACTAAGACGACCCAGGTTGCCGTCCCTCTCAGGAGCAGCCACGTGTGCGTGTGCGTTGTCGTTCACCGCTCACGTGACGAAGCTCTCGCATGACGAGACCGC
>SZWC01010108.1:50693-71300 GCA_023375785.1 Penium margaritaceum
CCTCTCCCCACCTCTCTTTCTTTCTTTTTTTCCAAGTATTTGTGGCCGGAGGGGATGCTGAGCCACCCCCCGTCCTTACTCCGTGTTGACTCAGCCAACACTAATGTTTCGGAACCGAAACCGAACTTAAACCGACCGAAAACCGAAAAAACCGAACTAAACCGAAACCGAACCGATTCCGTTCGGTTTCGGTTTCTCCTAAGAGTAAAAAACCGACTCATAAAAAAAACCGAAAACCGAAACCGAAAACCGCGGTTTTCCATCCCTACTCCGCATCAGTCTTGATCAACTGAAGCTGTCAGTGATCTTATCATGATGCTAGCGTCTCTCACAGGGATGCATGACACTTAAAAATGCGCATCCGCTGCAGCCAAGTGGGGCTGGAACGTCATGTTGTGGGGGTTGTTAACTCCTAAGACTGATGCGGTGGGGTGTAGGCATCTCATGTCCCCAAAGCGTAGACACATCCAGTTTGCTTCACTTCGCGAAATCCGCATGTCTTGCTTGTGCTCCCGCGTGTGCTCGTGCGCAGATCTGTGTGCAAAAGGGGACGCTGCCCGCGACGCTTCCAAACTGCACCGCCTACTACTCCGTCAAGAACGACGACACGTGCGAAAGCATCCAGACGCAGTACAACATAAACGTGTTTGGGTTCTACGCCCTAAACCCGGGCATCAACTGCGATCGGCTCCAGGGCACGGCATCGTCCGACGTCGGCGACGTCTACTCAAACCAGCAGGCAAGTCTACCCCGACCACGTTGTACGTTACACGTTACACGTTACACGTTGCACATTGCACGTTGCACGTTGGCGTTCGTGACAACTCTTTTGTGACATGTGATTTGGTGCTTTTGCTGCATGGCAACTCTTTTGTCATCAGAGTGTGGCTGTGGCTGTCGCTAAAAACTCAGACGCTATGTGACAAACGAATTGAAGGGTCCAGCAGAATCATGCAAACCTGGCCTCTAAGGAAGGGGGAGGGAGAATTGTTACAGGAGACCTTCCAGTCCGTATCTTGTGTTCTATCTTCCCTTCCTACTTTGCAAGACTGCCACACTTAGCTCTCTAGCTTTACTGTTGGATCTTGTCCACCGCTTCACTGCACAGGTGTGCGTGAGCGCTCCGACATCACAGGGCATCTGCAAGGCCGGCAGCACAGCAAGGCCCATCGCGGCCGGCGACACGTGCATGAACCTCCTCTCGCGCTTCTTCACCTCCCTTAGGAGCATGGCCGACTGGAACTACGGTCTACGATGCACGCCGCGCCTGCTGTACCTTCAGAAGAAGATATGTGTGCCAAACCCCACCTCGACAAGGTCGCCACCACCAATCGCAAAGGCACGCTTGTTGAGCGACCTTCGAGAGCTTTGAGGATTCTCAGTCCTGGGCAAGTTGTACTGATGTCTGAAACATTTTGTGGGGTTAGTGCACACAACTCCCAACACATTCGAGCAAGGAAGTTGCATATTGGCCACAATTGCATGAGTTCTTTTACTAAACACGTCGACAACTCATCCTAGGCTCTCTCACTTCCCAATATTCCAGGTTCTGCGGTAGCCCACAGGCCCAAAGGCACAGGCCTGAACGGGATTTGTAGTGGGGGGAAGGAGGAGGCAGACACCAATTTCCCTGGACTTTTTACTAGCTTGCTCCTTTAAGCACCTTCTGCATCTTAGGTGTACCGTACTAGTACATGAAAGGTGGTCACAATTTTTTTTTGGAGTAATTTTGGCTTTGTCCATTATACCTCTGGTTGTATTCGAGTTAGTCCCAAACTGGACTCTTTGGCCTCTTGTGTTACTTGTCCTATTTTAACCGTGTGTTCAAAACTCCCTGGTCACGTTGGCGTGCCTGCGAAGAACGTCGCACCTCTGCCTACGCTTGGTGAGTGAACAACATGCGCGCCACCCCATGCACTTGAAGTTACGAACTTAACTCTGAATTTCGAAGTGCAAGTGCGTATGCTCGGAGTTGAGACTTCCACTAATCTTCATTTTGTCCTGGTGTCAAATGTTCCCTCTCGATTTTGTCTTTGTCCCAAACACCCCCACCTCCACCACACTTTGTCTCCATGCTTTTTCATGTTTTGCTCAACCTTGAATTGAAACTTGTGGCACTTGCATGATGAGGATGAAATCAGGTGGACTGGGTACTTTTATGCTTACAGATCAAAATGGGAAGAAGCTTACACAGTAAACCTTTAGGCATGTTCAAAGGGCAGGATTTCTGTGTGCATCTTGATGATGGTGGCATGTGAGTAATGTTCCATGCACTGTCTTGGAATCCATGCGTGAAGTCTCAGCTCAGCTATGTAAAACTCGAGCTTGCTTCGCGGGCTTCAAACTGTTGGTTTTTGCGCTCATTGTGCTCTGTTGTGTCCTACCAGCTTGTGTACATCGGCGTGCAGATGACTGACGGCGAGACTCGACGCTGGTGGAGTGTCGTCCGGTGGAGCCGACGCACGCTGAGGTCTTCTCGCAGTTCGCTGGAGCCTCCTCTCTCCGGCGACATGTTCAGCTCCATCTGCATGCCTCCTCGGCAGTCGCGCTGCCGGCGGTCACTGCCACCGCAGTTGCTGTCTGACTGCGTCCAGCGCGTCCTGTTGCGTCTACATCGTCATGCGCTGCCTAGGGTCCTTGTTGCATGTTGCATGGCCCTGTTCGACAGCATAGACCATCGTAGGCACTGCATGGGTTCAGGCCGCCATAACTCACTACTATTTTTCTAGCTGATTCTGACCGCACGGCTGCGTTTGCAGCGTTGGTATTATGGAATGGTCTAGTTTTCAGGCAAAACGGACGACGCCCAGGTTTTGGGCTGTCGGCCGTCTGGCATGCCTCACCGAGAAAACATGCCAGCCTGAAAATAGCTATTTTCTCATTGGCTGGTGAACTGAGTAACAAGCTCTACAGAGCTAGGGTGAGGCTAGTTCTTGGAGGGGTCTCCCATTGTGTCTCATTGTTCATTGCTACTCAGTCTTTTCCAATTTTCAGCTGCTTTCTAGCGCTAACACTGGCGCGCGCACTTCTGAGTAACAAACCCAGAGCTTCCATACTTAGGCTCTAGAGCAGCAGACTGAGGGGGCAGCAGGCTTAAGCAACGAGCGTGGAAGTCCACACGCTGCATCAACAACGCATGTTGCCCCAACCTGCCGCTTAGATTTCTAGCTTGGTATCAGAGCCAGAGCGGAGCAGCAGTAGTAGGAGACTGGTGTACAGGTGCCAGACAATGCCGGCGGACCCCGATACGCGCCAGTGCAGAGGAAATGTTGCCGGATTTTTTCCAGCAGCACTGACCCCCACGTTGGACGCGAGGAGGTGAGCGGCCGGCCACGTCAGGCGCTTGCTAGCGACGACGCATGCGGCGACGTCCTCCAGGTGTGACTGACAGCAGCAGCAACAGCTTACAGCAGCACACAGTAGCAGCTAACAGCAGCAGCAGCTTGCAGCAGCAGCACCAGCAGCTCCCTGCAGCAGCAGCAGCTCCCTGTAGCAGCAGCAACAAGCAAGCAGCAGCAACAAGTAGTAGGTGCAGCGGCGTGCACTAGCAGCAGCAGCAGGCTGCAGCAGTCGTAGCAGCGAGCCACAACAGTAGCAGCAGATGCCCGCATCGACTGCTGCTACTCACTGGCAGCGAGCAGCAGCCCACTGCTCGCTGTCAGCGAGCAGCAGCCCGCTGCTCGCTGCCAGCGAGCAACTGCTCGCTGGGACAGAGAAAACGAAGAAAAAAAAACGGGAAGAAAACAACATCCCCCAATCCCGCAATGTGCAGCAGCAGCCCGTAGCAGCAGCGAGCTGTAGCTGTAGCACGTAGCAGCTGCAGCAGCGTGCAGCAGCAGCAGCAGCGTGCAGCAGCGTGCAGCAGCAGCGAGCTGCAGCAGCCACAGCTGCCACAACAGCTCACAGCGCCTACAGCNCCCGATACGCGCCAGTGCAGAGGAAATGTTGCCGGATTTTTTCCAGCAGCACTGACCCCCACGTTGGACGCGAGGAGGTGAGCGGCCGGCCACGTCAGGCGCTTGCTAGCGACGACGCATGCGGCGACGTCCTCCAGGTGTGACTGACAGCAGCAGCAACAGCTTACAGCAGCACACAGTAGCAGCTAACAGCAGCAGCAGCTTGCAGCAGCAGCACCAGCAGCTCCCTGCAGCAGCAGCAGCTCCCTGTAGCAGCAGCAACAAGCAAGCAGCAGCAACAAGTAGTAGGTGCAGCGGCGTGCACTAGCAGCAGCAGCAGGCTGCAGCAGTCGTAGCAGCGAGCCACAACAGTAGCAGCAGATGCCCGCATCGACTGCTGCTACTCACTGGCAGCGAGCAGCAGCCCACTGCTCGCTGGGACAGAGAAAACGAAGAAAAAAAAACGGGAAGAAAACAACATCCCCCAATCCCGCAATGTGCAGCAGCAGCCCGTAGCAGCAGCGAGCTGTAGCTGTAGCACGTAGCAGCTGCAGCAGCGTGCAGCAGCAGCAGCAGCGTGCAGCAGCGTGCAGCAGCAGCGAGCTGCAGCAGCCACAGCTGCCACAACAGCTCACAGCGCCTACAGCTGTGGCTGCAACTGTAGCTGCAACAGCATCAGCAGCAACTGCAGCCACTACAGCAGTAGGAGCAGCAGCAGAAGCAACTGCAGCGGCTGTAGCAGCAACAGTAGCACCAACTGCAGTAATAGGAGCAGCTGCTGCAGCGTCTGCAACAACAACAGCAGCATCGGCGGCTCCAACAACCGCCGTTGCTGACGTCATCACCTCTCTACTGACGTCACTACTGACGTCACTGCTGACATCATTAAAAAAACAGGAGGAAACCAAGAGACTATGCTGACGTCAGCCATCCTTGGCTGACGTCACTACTGACATCAGCAACACAAAAGCCAAACAACAAAGAGAAAAAAGGGCTTGGGACATGCCACCATGGCTGACAATTACAAGGTGAGGGATCATCCTCTGTGGGAGGTACCCCTATCTCCCCTTTCTAGCGGCGCCTGCAGCAGGAACAGCTGCACCAGCAGCAGCAGCAGCCACCGCCGCAGCAGCAGCACCAGCAACAGCAGCAGCAGCAGTAGCAGCTGCTGCTGCAACAGCAGCAGCAGCCACAACAGCCCACTGGTGTCGTCAGCGGCAACCCTGATCCCATCGTGGCTCTTTAGCAACAGCTCGCCGCCTTGACGCAGTAGCTTGCAACGCTAGAGCCAGCAGCCTCCCAGCCTGCCACCAGTGTGCTGCCGTCGTTCGTCCCTCCAAGGTACGCAAGCCCGGCTGTGTCTGCTACCACATGTTACCTGGCACAACAGCAGACTCAGCGCCAGTGACAGACAGTGACCTCCGTCCTTGGCCCCACTCTGGGTGCCGGCCGCAGGCAGAAGGACTTTGAGGCGTCGCCGCCGCCGCTTCAGGCCGGCGAGCAGTTCCGGAGCTGGGAGCTCAGCTTCCGGATCTGGACGCAAGGTGAGGGTCTATGGGCGTACTACACCCTTCCTTACGACTCCACCCAGGCCGACCAGCTATATGACGGTGGTCGCGCTGTTCGTGCCCTAGTCCCAGTCGCACCTCCGGCTTCCCGCCTGGCCCTCGAGCCTTTCCTTGGCGACTTCACCGCTGACGTCCCTCCAGACCCTGCAGCCGCCTGGCACGTCCTCGCCAGGCCCCATCGCCTGTCCAGCGACGTTGAGATCAGCCGTCTGCTCCGGGAGTTCAACTCCCTGCACATGGGGGAGACCGAGACGGTCACTGCCTATTGGCACCGGGTAGAGGACATCCTTCGTCGTCTCGGCACATCCGCTCCGACCCTTCTGTCCGCGCTTCTCACCATCAAGTGCGGCGCCACCAGCGCGTACGCGGACGTCTTCGTGCACTACCCCCAGGACGTCATCTCTACCATGGCGGCCCAGGGCACCCTCATACTGTGGGCGTACGAGCTCTTCTTCCATATTGAGGAGGCTCAACAGGAGTCCCAACTCCATCGCATGGAGGCTCTTGCATTCCCTGTCGTCGCCTCCCCTGCCGTTGCCTCCGTGGCTGTCGCCTCCCCCGCCACAGCTACCTCATCGTCCTCGGGCACGAAGAAGAAGCGCCGGAACAAGAAAGGCAAGGGTCCGCCGCAACAGCAGCAGCAGTCGTCGACCGGGTCTAGCAGTGGTGGCTCGCTCTGCCACAACTGTGGTCGGACCGGGCACGAGTGGTACACATGCCCTCTACCGACGGACGAGGCCCGCGTCATCGCCACCCTGTGTCGCTAGTGGGAGCGCCGTCTCGCCTTTGCCGCCGTTGCTACTGTTGGCCCTGACACTCCGACCTCGTCCAGCAGCTCTGCCACTCCGACAGTTCCACCAGCCCTGCAGACACCCCCGCCGAAGTAGTACTACTCACAGCCATCAACGCTTTCGCTTCCTTCGACGGCTCAGTCTTCCTACTACCCAGGCTCGGGCACTGTGATTCCGCATTCCGCCTACACTCCCGGGCCATCCTCCCGTGAGCGTCAGCTGGAGCAGTACATCGCGCTCCAGCTTGGCCTGCCTCGCCCTCCTCCCCAGGGAAGTGTGAGTTGCGTCATGTCCTGCACTCCTTCCCAGCCCTGCATGACTGAGTTTGAGCTTCGGTCCTGTCTCGTTTCTTTGTCTGTCTCGTTGTCTCCCGTGGTCTCCTCCATCCCACTCCTTGACGACATTGCGTGGCTTGACGATTGGCAGTCTCATTTCGCGTCCCCTTCCACTGTGTCCGCGTCCCTTGCTTGCTGTCATGTGACCATTAGCGATCTGGCGACCCCCGTCCAGGACCCAGATGAGACCTGGATCATCAACTCTGGGGCCACGCATCACATGACGGCCTCTCGCAAGGCCTTCAGTATGCTTGGTCCTGTCGGCAATGTCTCCGGTGTCCGGACGGGCTCCGGACAGGTGTTGCTGGTCCGTGGTGTAGGCGTCGTTCGTTTCCGTGGTCCTGCCGGTGACGTCTTTCTGACCGATGTCCTCTTCGTCCCTGGTCTCGAGCTCAGCCTCCTGTCCGTGACTGCCCTTGATCGCATGAGCATGGACGTTGTGCACTCGCGTGGTATTGACACTGTGTCGTTGCGTCCGTCTGGTCTTGTCCTACTGCACGCCACCGCCCATGGCAACCTGTGGCATGTCCCTCGCCTCTCCTCTTCCTCTTCTGTCTCTTCCCCGTCGGCCGCCACAGGCCATGTGGTTTTTACCAGTACGCTTTCTCCTCAGCACACCCGCCTCTTGCACCGACGCCTGTGCCACGTCCACTCCGCTGCCGTAGAAAGCATGCTCCGCACCCAGCCGGCCAAGGGCCTTGACCCGGAGACTTTCCCTCTCCCGTGCCCCACTGAGTGCATTGACTGCGCTCAGGGGAAGATGCATCAGTCCACGTACCCCTTGTCTTCCTCTCGTGCGTCCGCCCCTCTTGACCTTGTCCACTCGGACGTCATGGGCCCTCTCCCCACAGCGTCCGTCGGTGAGCATGGCCGCTATGTCCTCACCCTCAAAGATAACCATTCTCGCTACCGCTGGGTCTTCTACCTCCGGCAGAAGAGCAATGTTGCTCGGGCCATTCGGGACTGGCTTGTCCTCGCGGAGCGCGAGTGTGGCTGCCCTCTTCGCCGCTTTCGCTCCGATCGCGGCGGCGAGTATATGGGTGAGGCCACGACCTTTCTTGCCTCCCGCAGGATCCACCATGAGACGTCTGCGCCCTACACACCTGCCCAGAACGGCGTCTCCAAGCGATGGAACCGCACCATGGTCGACGCCGTCGGCACCATGCGGGTCGAGTCCGGTCTCTCCGATGGCTTCTATTTTGAAGCCATGACCTACATGACCTGGGTCTGGAACCGGATTCCCCACGGTCCCCTTCCCCGCCAGTCCACGCCCTACCAACACTGGTGCGGTCGGCGCACTGACCTCCCCCTGGCGCGCGTCTGGGGCTGCATGGCCATTGTGTGGCTGCCCGCTCCACAGCAGGGCGGCAAGCTCGCCCCGTGTGGCCGCCCCTGCACCTTCCTCGGTGTGTCTCGTCAATCCAAGGCCTAGCGCTTCTGGGACCCGTCCCGGCACTGCATCGTCGAGTCGCGCGATGCCCTCTTCTTCGAGGACCTGTTTTCCTACAACCTCATCCGCTCCAGCTCGTCTATGTCCCTCCTGTCGCATGGGAGAATGGTGAGCCCGTCCTCCGTCCTGTCGCTTCCGGGTGACACAACACTCCGTCCCTCTGAGCCGGTAGCCCCTCTCGCGTCCTCTGAGCCAGCAGTCCCCGTCGGGTCCACTAGCCCCTGCGAGCCAGCGTCTCCAGTCGCGTCCGCTGGTCCCTCCGGGCCAGCGGCGCCGGTCGCGTCCGCTGGCCCCTCCGGGCCAGCAGCGTCGGTCGCGTCCGCTGGCCCCTCCTGGCCAGCAGCCCCAGTCGCCCCCGTTGGCCCCTTCGGGCCAGCAGCGCCCGTTGCGTCCGCTAGCTCCTCCAGGCCAGCAGCCCCAGTTGCCTCCGCTGGCCCCTCCGGACCAGCAGCCCCGGTCGTGTCCGCCGGCCCCTCCGGGCTAGCAGCACTCGTTGCGTCCGCTAGCTCCTCCAGGCCAGCAGCCCAAGTTGCCTCCGCTAGCCCCTCCAGACCAGCAGCCCCGGTCGTGTCCGCCGGCCCCTCCGGGCCAGCAGCCTCCGCTGGCCCCTCCGGACCAGCACCGCAGATTGCGTCCGCTAGCTCCTCCGGGCCAGGAGCCCCGTCCGCCTCCGTTGGCCCGTCGGACTCAGTGTCATCTCCTGCCTGATCGCGCTACACACGTGGCCCAAGCGGCAGCCTCTGACCTAGGCCGACAGTGAGCGTGCAGACCGTCGCACAGCGTGTTGTGGCGCCTCGACCCCCTGTGGCTCCACGTGTCTCCTCCACTCCCACGATCGTGAGTGGGGACCCTGGCACGAAGGCTCTTGGCCTGACCACCTCGGCCGTCATCTCCGACCTTGACCCTGGCTGTGCACTGGGCTACGCCATGCATCATCACGAGCATCGGCATGCTGTCATGGCTGCACTCGCCCGCATCCCACCTGGAGCTCGTGATGCACACGCCCTCTCAGTCCGGTCCACAGCATGCCCGGAGGACCCAGCCACCCTATGCGAGGCTTGAGCCTCTCCTGAGGCCGCACATTGGGATGCTGCCTGCGCCGAGGAGCTTGCTGCTATCCGGCAGCACCACGTGTATGACCTCGTCGACCTCCCTCCAGGTCGGAAGGCCATTGGCGCCATGTGGGTCCTTCGGCGCAAGTGGAAGCCTGACGAGTCCTTGGACAAGTACAAGGCCCGCCTCATAGCAAAGGGGTTTGCTCAGGTCCCTGGGGTCGATTACGACCAGATCTTTGCTCCAGTCAGTCGGTTCTCCACTAGCCGGGCGCTCTTCAGCCTGGTTGCCTAGCATGGGTGGGACCTACATCAGATGGAAGTGAGCAACGCGTTCCTCCATGGCTCACTGGAGGGTGAGGTGCTCTACGTGGTGCAGCCTCCAGGCTTCGACGACGGTACTGGGAGAATCAGGCGGTTGCGGAAGGTCCTCTATGGCCTGATGCAGTCTCCTCGGTGCTGGAACCAGGAGATCAGCAGCACACTTCTCCGTGGCGGCCTCCAGCGCAGCACCGCCGACCCCGCACTGTTTCTCAGCACGCAAGGTCAGACCTTCGCCGCAGTTCTGGTATATGTTGATGATCTCCTCATTGCGTCGCCAGACACGGCCGCCATCCAGCGTGTCAAGGACTTCCTGCACGCTGCCTACCACATGAAGGATCTCGGGTCTGCCCGATTCTTCCTGGGCATGGAGCTCAAGCATGATCGCTTCTAGGGCATCCTATACGTCCACCAGGCTGCCTATGTGCAGACCCTGTCTGCTCACTTCGCCGAGGACCTGCCCCTCGTGTCCAGCGCATCTTCACCCATGTCACCCGATGGCTAGGTGAAGCTGAAGAGTCATGACCCAGCTGTTTGTTGTTCTTCTATGCCCCATGGCCACTGCTATGGCTTGAAGGACAGGTTGGGCATGCACTGCTCCCTTGGAGTAAGTCCCCCAAACCTTGTTCGTGGTGCAAGTCCAAGCGAGACACCAGAAGTGTAGCGCAACGGATAGCATGTTGGACTTAGGGACAGCAGGTCCTGCGATCGAGCCTTGATGTGCGTAGGAGGTTTTTTGACCTTCTAGCACAGGGGAAGTTTCTTAGACATTTCTCCATGCATGAGGAGAGTGTGCCACTTGGCGGTCAGTGGATGTGCCAATTGGCGGACTGGTGAGGTGGTGTGGAGTGACCACCCCAAAAGTGTCACTACCCACACACCTTAGAAGCCAGGCCTAGGACTATATGTACCAGGCTCATTCCTCGTTCTAATTACACAATCTAGCCTTACATGCTCCTCACAGAGTTGTCCAACTAAGGAACAGTATAAAGAAGACACTAGTTGGTCTAAGCCCCAGGAGTTAGTCTTTGACTAGCACCTCGCGTGAAAGTGACCAAGTGTTAAGTGGACACCGTTGCTAGCAAGTGATTGCCTAGGAACTGCTCAGTGTGGAACCGTGATCCTGAAGGTGATATCTTCTCCTAGCTGACATGCTAGGAGCGGACGGCAGGTGCTATTGTGTCGGCCCTGTTTTCTAGGCCGTTTGCCTCAGGCCGGTTGACAAAGGGTTATGGGCCCACACTGACCAGTTGTAAGGCACGCTTCGCTCAACTCTGGTACGCTCTCTTCATGTGCACACGCCGGCTCCATCAGCTCCATCAGCTCCATCAGCTTCATCAGCTCCAACGGCTTGGTCTGCACTTTGCACACAGGGACTAAGGACAAGCTCTGCCCTTGGAGGCACGACCCTTGTGTCCCAACCAGGACAAGCTCTGCCCTTGGTGGCAAGACCCTAGGTGTGTTGGTGTAGATGTATTCTCTGTCTGCAGGTGAACATCGGCTGGAGGGGTAAGCAACGGATCTGCATCCTGAAACCGGTAGCAGACATCAGCTAACATCAGCCTACATCGGCCTCAACGCAGCAGAGACGTGGGAAGCAGACAAGGGCAACAAAAATGGTTGACCCATCGGGAGGAGTGGGGGCTGCCGCAGGGCAGTCCTCAAGCTCAACAGTGGCTACCACAGGGCAGACCACTGGAGCAAATGTGAGTGCTATGTCACTGCCGCAAGGTCTTGGACCCCTGGGAGGAATCCCCATTTTCGAGGGGATTGACTTTCCCCTTTGCAGATGGCAGTTCGAGCTGGCAATGAAAGTGCGCGGCTTCATCAAGCTACTGAAGGGAGAGGAGCAGGTTCCCATGGAAGGCACATCTGAGCATGAGGCATGGATGGATCGAAATGATATTGTCATGTCATTCCTCAGCAATGCGATAGCCAAGAAGTATGTCGCCGTCGTTGCCGGGTACACGCTGGCTTCCGAAGCTTACGACAAGCTCAAGCGCATGCACCAATCCACCTCCCTCGCGAACAGACTATTCATCCTACAACGGCTGATCAGCATGCGGGTGAATGAGGGCGAATCAATCCCCGATTTCCTACAGGAGTTTGAAAGATTCCTTGGCGAGGCTTGCCAGATAAACTGGGACCTTGACGAGAACATGCAAGCCATGATCCTCCTCATGGCGCTACCGGAGAGCTGGAGCCCAATTATCACAGTCATGGGCGGCTGGAAGGAGGACGACCTGACTTACACGGCAGTGTCCGAGTACGTGCGAAACGAGGCCATGCACCACAGCGGAAGTGAGGCTAACTTCTCAGCCTATGCCGCACGCTACGGTGGCCGCGAGAGCAAAGGGTCAGCCTCTGGTCAGAAAGGCGGCAGCGGAAGCGGTGGTGGCGGAGGCAACAATGGCGGCAAGGCTCCCAAGCGACAGGGTAACTGCCGCAACTGCGGCAAACCTGGGCACTGGGCAAGAGAGTGCAGGTCGCCA
The DNA here is from genome assembly GCA_023375785.1 of Penium margaritaceum. NCBI lineage: Eukaryota > Viridiplantae > Streptophyta > Zygnematophyceae > Desmidiales > Peniaceae > Penium > Penium margaritaceum. Next base: position 62,599 of record SZWC01010108.1, read on the forward strand.
AAGAAGGAAGACGGCAGAAGCGGTGGGAACAAAGGCAACAAAAAGGGTGGCAAAGAAGCCACCAACATGATGGCACAGAGCACGCCTCCAGCAAAAGGAGCGGCGCTGCTCAGGCCAGGAGATTTTGGGCTCGACTCCGGCACCGATCATCACTCCAGCAACGACCAGGCTGGATTTGTCTCCATCGGTCCCACCGATCGGCGATTCAGATGTGCAAACGGCACTGTTGTCAACGCAAAGGGCGTGGGAGACAAGCTGGTGAGCATCAACCTTAATGGTGCAGAGAAGGATCTACGGCTACGTGATGTGGTCTACATGCCCTCTTTCGCGGCAAACCTTCTGTCCGTATCAAAGATAACGGACAACGACATGACAGTGGTGTTCACACAGAAGAAGGCGGTCATCACCAGGAACGAGGACATCAAGGTCCTCTATGCCAACAAAGATCTCATGGCACAGGTTCCACGGGTTGACGGACTCTACGTGTTGCAGACAACGGCAGCAAAGACCTCGGAAGACGAGGGTCATGCGGGTGCAGCGGAGGCAGTGGTCTCGACACCAACACAGGAGAGCACACCAACGAGAACTGAAAAAGCATCCTCTGCCGCAAAGGACGAAGACACTGATCTATGGCACAGACGCTTTGGGCACGTTGCAAACAGCACGCTCCAAGTCATTCAGCAGCAAAAGCTGGTCCGTGGCATGGATGGTTGCAAGAAGGATGTGGTTGAGTGTGGCAGCCTGTGTGAACCTTGCCTCCAAGGCAAGACCAAACGAACGCGCTTTGAGCGCAATGGTCGCCGCGCAGAATCAGCCCTTGACCTGATTCACACCGACGTGTGCGGACCCTTTCGCACAGCGTCAAACGGTGGTAGCAAGTATTTTCGGACCTTCATAGACGACCACAGCCGCAAGGTGTGGATATTCTTCCTCAAAACAAAGGGAGAGGTCAGAGAAAAGTTGCAGGATTTTGTCGCCATGGTGGAGCGGCAGGCCGGAAAGAAAGTCAAAGGGATGCGGAGCAACAACGGCAGAGAGTACAAGGCATGCAAGGGCTGGTTGCGGCAACATGGGATCAACCACCAGCCCACAACGCCTTACACGCCGCAGAGCAATGGTGTTGCCAAACGGATGAATCAGACCATCCTCGGCATGGTGCGTAGCATGCTCTTTGATGCAAAGCTTCCACCGTGGTTCTGGGCAGCGGCAAGAACGGCATGCTATCTTGTCAACCTGACTCCTGCGGCTGCTTTGGGCAGGCGCGGAAAGAAGCAGGGCAAGCAACAGATGACGCCACAAGAAGTTTGGTCAGGGAAGAAGCCGGATGCATCACACCTGAAAGCATTCGGCTGCACCGCATGGGCAAAGGTCCAGGCGGGTGAGGGTGCCGGCAAGCTGGATTCAAGAGCGTGAAAGTGCGTTATGGTGGGCTATGAGACGGCCCACAAGACATATCGCTTGTGGGACCTGGCAGGAAGAAGACTCATCACCAGCCGGGATGTAACCTTTGACGAGAGGAAACCAGGCAAGGAAGAGATGCTTGATCCCACGGAAGCTCCAAAACAGGGAGAGTGGTTGGTGCTGCTAGAGTCAGGAGATCAAGCTCCTAAAAACTGGCAAGTGGTGCCAGCGCGGCAGGCCGTGAAGAAGAGTGGTGTGCCAGGGGGAGCGGCTGCGCAGGCTGACGCAGCGGCGAGCTCCGACACAGAGTCGGAGACGTCTGAGGCCTCTGAGACCAGCTCGGAGGCCAGTGGCTCTTCAAAAGAGGAAAATAAAACTCCAGGGCAGCCAACACCACAGGAGCAACAGCATGGAAAACATCCACTAGCAATGCAATGTCGCAGCACACGACAAAGAAAACAAACTCCAAACTATGACGCTGACACTGGAAGCTGGACTGGACTGAGCTAGTCCTGTTTGGCTCAGGGAGAGCCGCTCACTATGGCTGAGGCGCTGGCAAGGCCCGATGAGGCCAAGTGGAAGGAGGCGGTGGACAGCGAGCTCGCGTCCATCGAAGAAAATGGCACATGGGTGCTGGTGGACAGACCCGCTAACGCTCACGTGGTGGGCTCAAAGTAGGTGCTCAGGTTGAAGCGGAAGCAAGATGATAACATCGACAAGTACAAGGCAAGGGTCGTGGCGAAAGGGTTCTCACAGCGCGCAGGGTCTGAGTACGATGAGACCTTCGCACCGGTTGTCACGTTTGTCTCCATCAGGTCCCTGCTTGCTGTCGCTGCCGCCAAAGACCTTGAGATCCACCAGATGGATGTGAAGTTAGCCTTCCTTTATCGGAAGCTCGACAAGAAGGTGCTAATGGAGGTACCGGAAGGTGTCAAAGCACCCGAGGGTAAGGTATGCAAGCTGGTGAAGGCGTTGTACGGGCTGAAACAGGCCCCACGGATCTGGTACAAGGAGATGGACAGCTTCATGGCTGAGATCTCCTTCGCACATTGCAAGAATGACCCTAGCGTCTATGTGCGGGAGGACGAACGTGGCTTGCTACTTGTGGCGTTGTACGTGGATGATCTTATCATGTGTTCTTCCTCGCAGGAGGCCCTCATGGACCTGAAGAAAAATCTGGCCAGCAGATTTAAGATGAAGGACATGGGACCTCTCGAATACTACCTCGGGATTGCTGTTCACCGCAACCGCAAAGCAGGCACCATCGGCTCAACCAGACCAAGTACATCATGAACATCTTGAAGCGCTACAACATGGAGGACTGCAAGCCCGTCAGCACCCCCATGCCCTCCGACTGCAAGCTCTCCTCCTCCATGTCACCAAGCAACGAGGCAGACCGGCGGGAGATGCAAAACATTCCATACCAGTCCGCNACCTGACATTGCTTTTGCAGTGGGTCAGGTGAGCAGGTTTGTGGCCAACCCTGGGCCAGAACATTGGCAAGTCGTGAAGCGGATTTTTCGCTACCTCAAAAAGACTCGGCACGTCGGACTTTGGTTTGGAGGTCTAGAAGGATCAGACTTGCTGCGGCTGACATGCTACACTGACGCGGACTGGGGAGGACGGATTGATGACAGGAATTCCACCTCAGGGTTTGTCTCTCTTGTCAACGGTGGTGCGGTCTCGTGGGCAAGCAGGAAGCATGACTGTGTCTCGCTTTCTACTGCTGAGGCGGAGTACATTTTACTCTCCGAAGTGTGCAAGGAAACACAGTGGCTTCGTAGTTTACTCGATGAGATCAAGGCACCACAAGAGGAAGCAACGGTCATCCGCATCGACAACCAAAGTGCCATGGCTATGGCAGAGGACGACATGATCTCCCGGCGTACAAAGCACATCGATATTCGGTACCACTACTCACGTGACCTTATCGCCAAGGGTGTTGTGGAACTGGAGCACGCTGCAACCAAGAAAATGCTTGCGGAATTCTTGACAAAGCCGCTAGATAGCGACTTGCATGTTGTAGGAGCTCGAGGAGTCGGCATGGTGGATGCAGGAGATGAGAACTAAAGACCAAGAAAGCTGACATGCACAAACACAACCTAGAGCTACAGGTTCATGCCGAAGAAAACTACCACAGCAGGTGGCCTACGGTGCAAGGGAGAGATTGTTGTTCTTCTATGCCCCATGGGCACTGCTATGCCTTGACGGACAGGTTGGGCATGCACTGCTCCCTTGGAGTAAGTCCCCCAAACCTTGTTCGTGGTGCAAGTCCAAGCAAGACACCAGAAGTGTAGTGCAACGGATAGCATGTTGGACTTAGGGACAAAAGGTCTTGCGATCAAGCCTTGATGTGCGTAGGAGGTTTTTTGACCTTCTAGCACAGGGGAAGTTTCTTAGACATTTCTCCATGCATGAGGAGAGTGCGCCACTTGGCGGTCAGTGGATGCGCCAATTGGCGGACTGGTGAGGTGGTGTGGAGTGACCACCCCAAAAGTGTCACTACCCACACACCTTAGAAGCCAGGCCTAGGACTATATGTACCAGGCTCATTCCTCATTCTAATTACACAATCTGGCCTTACATGCTCCCCACAGAGTTGTCCAACTAAGGAACAGTATAAAGAAGACACTGGTTGGTCTAAGCCCCAGGAGTTAGTCTTTGACTAGCACCTCGCGCGAAAGTGACCAAGTGTTAAGTGGACACAGTTGCTAGCAAGTGATTTCCTAGGAACTGCTCAGTGTGGAACCGTGATCCTGAGGGTGATATCTTCTCCTAGCTGAAATGCTAGGAGCGGACGGCAAGTGCTATTGTGTCGGCCCTGTTTTCTAGTCCGTTTGCCTCAGGCCGTTTGACACTGTTGTGGGGGAGCTAGTTGATGTGACCACGTATCTGTGGATCATCGGGTCACTGATGTTCCTGGCGACGACGACGCGTCCAGACATCGCGTTCGCCATCAACCTCCTGGCCCAATTCTCTCAGGAGTCGCGTCACCTCCACTACGAGGCCGCGATCCGAGTGCTGCACTATGTCGTCTGGACCCCTCGGCGAGGTCTCATGTTCCGCCGCCAGCCGTCCGTCGTCGCAGTGGGCTACACCGACAGTGACTGGGCCGGTAGTCCAGACTGTAAGAGTCGCACAGGCTGGATCTTCCTGATCGGCGGCACAGTTGTGTCCTGGCGTAGTGGCAAGCAAGGGTGCATTGCACACAGCACTGCTGAGGCTGAGTATGTGGCCCTTGGCTCAGGCGCGTGTGAGAGTGTGTGGTTGCGTCGTCTATTGTCGGAGTTGCGTCAGTCTGTCGTATCCATCATCCTGCATTGTGACAATGAGAGTGCCATGGCCATTGCAAAAAATGACGGTGTGCATCACACTCGCACAAAGCACATCAATGTTGAGTATCACTATGTGCGTTTGTTGTTGCACGACGGCAGCATCAGCATCGTGTGGGTTGAGACAACACGGCAGCTGGCTGACTTCCTGACCAAGGCACTGAAGCGGAACTCGTTCAAGAAGGCTGCGAGTTGAGTTGGCGTGCGTCCGTAACTTTCCCTCTTTGTCTGTGCCTGCGTCTCTGCGTGCCCTGGAGGAGTCTGTTTGTTGACCGTGTCTCTGCCCGCCGATGTGCACTACGCCTGTGAGTCATGGGGGAGTGTTGGTTTTTACGCTCATTGTGCCCTGTTGTGTCCTCCCGGCTTGTGTACATCGGCGTGCACATGACTGACGGCGAGACTCGATGCTGATGGAGTGTTGTCCGGTGGAGCCGACGCACGCTGAGGTCTTCTCGCAGTTTGCTAGAGCCTCCTCTCTCTGGCGACGTGTTCAGCTCCATCGACAAGTCTCCTCGGTGGTCGCGCTGTCGGCTGTCACTGCCACCGCAGTTGCTGTCTGCATGCGTCCAGCGCGTCTTGCCGCGTCTGCATCGTCATGCGCTGCCTAGGGTCCTTGTTGCATGTTGCATGGCCCTGTTCGGCAACATAGACCATCGTAGGCACTGTCTGGGTTTAGGCCACCATAGTTCCTCGCTACTATATTTTTAGCTGATTCTGACTGCACGACTGCGTTTGCAGCGTCGGTATTATGGTATGGTCCAGTTTTCAGGCAAAACGGACGACGCCCAGGTTTTGGGCTGTCGGCCGTCTGGCAGGCCTCACCGAGAAAACATGCCAGCCTGAAAATTGTTGTTTTCTGATTGGCTGGTGAACTGAGTAACAAGCTCTAGAGAGCTGGGGGGAGGCTAGTTCTTGGAGGGGTCTCCCATTGTGTCTCATTGTTCATTGCTAATCAGTCTTTTCCAGTTTTCAGCTGCTTTCTGGCGCTAACACTGGTGCGCGCACTTCCAAGTAACAAACCCAGAGCTTCCAGACTTAGGCTCTAGAGCAGCAGACTGAGGGGGCAGCTGACTTAAGCAACGAGCGTGGAAGCCCGCACGCTACATCAACAACGCATGCTGCCCCAACCTGCCACTTAGATTTCTAGCTCAAACATGCCGTATTGTTTTCTGTATTGCTTTTAACATCCAATCTGATGCTTGTATTGTTGAATGAAGTTTTGGTGACCTTTCGTTGTTTTGGTGAGTGAAAATTGAACAAAAGGTCGCACTCGGCTCCAGCGACTGGGGCGCATGGTTTGACTGCGTGCCTGCCGGACCTCGAGGTGAACTTTGCGAGTCGCAAAGCTCGCCTCATCCAGGCAAACTTTGCAACTTGCGAAGTTGGCCACATTGCCAATGCCACGTGACAAGCGGTCCAAGATCCGCTCTGTGTCAGGAGCGGATCGTAGAGTGTTGTTTTCTCATTGTGCGCAAGTCACTCTACCCAGTTTTCGGAACTAAATACTCATCCTCCCACCCTCCAGCAAAAAAAAACCCTAACTACCAATCGGACGCTGTGACCGCCATGCTAGTAACAACAAAAAGGGTAGAAAAGCCATTTCGAGGTACCATGTCATGCGTCGTCGATGCATGAAGTGGACCTCATCCACCAAGTATCACAAACCCATAAAGCTTGGAGTTTGTGATACTTTCTAAGGAGGTTTGTGTGAGGTTTGTGGGGAGATCGAGACTCCCCTAAGAAGTTTCCTAGAACCTTTCTTACCACTTGCCGCGACACTAGGCGTCAGCGCCAGGTCAGCGTGTGACAACAGTCACAAGTTAGAGACAAAACTGCAAGGGTCTAGGTTGGGACACGAACAGAGTGTTAGGAAACTCAAATTGAATCTAGTTGCAGAGAGAAACAACAAACGACAGGTCCAAGGCATAAATACCTGCCGTGGCGCACGGCGGGTGTCACATGCAGCAGTCCAAGAGCTATCCTAAAAACCGGCCCAAAACCATTGTTTTGGCCGTAACTCTGCGCACACATGTCAGAATGCTACGCCGTCTGAACCTAAACGTGTAGGATCAAAAGACGGACGCTACGACTGGTCACATGCATGCATCCACCATCAGACGGTGGACATACAATGCAAAAGCATGCAAATAGGGCTCATGGCCAGTCCGCCGAAAGACGCCTGCAAGCTGTAGAAAAGACAACAGAGTCCCGGCAGCATCTGGGGCTCTGGAACGGTACTCGGCCAGCTCCAAGCCTGTAGTCCGCCGCCATTCGTTGCACCGGTGTCACCAGGGCCCGCCTTAGGGATCTGCACGAGTATGGACACGGCGGAGTGGTCACAGTAAACTGTACAAGAACGTCACAAATCACAACACTCCCTCATGACCCAATGGTACGCATGTCCATACACGTGCAGCACTGGTACAGACACAATAGTGAGTGACACAAACAAATGAGGCACAGATGCACATCCCACACTCCACCACCCTTAGGCATGGGGCAAAGCCCAACAGAACAAATGGCCACCAAGAAATTTCCGCGAGCTAGTGCCTTCGTCAAGAAATCAGCACGCTGCATGTCATTGCCAACCCACATGACGGAGATCACGCGTTGCTCCACCAGGTCACGAACGAGGTGATGCTCAACCGCAATGTGCTTTGTGCGAGCATGAAAGACACCGGAGTTCTCTGCAATGGCGAGAGCACTCTGGTTGTCACAACGCAGCACAATGGCGGGTACTAACTGCCCAAGCTCAAGAAACAAGCGCTGCAGCCATACTGCCTCAGCAGCCCATGCGCCCAAAGCAACGTACTCTGCCTCTAACAAACTACGTGCAATGCAGCCCTGCTTCCCGTTTTGCCAAGAGAGAGTGATACCACCGAGCAGGAACACATAGCCAGTACGACTACGCCCATCTCGGCTCCAAGCCTAGTCGCTGTCAGTGTAGCCGTCAAGGACCACCGAACACTGCCGACGAAAACAGAGTCTGAGGTACGGCGTGGAGACCACATACCGCACCACTCGTACAGCCGCGTGAAGAGCTCTCGCACGTGGAGCCTGCAAGAATGGACCGAGAAGGTTGACGGCGAACGCGATATCAGGACGCGTGGTAGTGGCCAGGTACATCAGAGATCCGATGAGACGGAGGTATAAGGTCATGTCCACTGTCTCCCCCAACTGTGTAGGGTCATCCACCTTCACGTCATCCTGCCCATAAGGTGTAAGAGGTGTGGAAGCGGAGGGCACTGCACCAAGGAAATCGCTGAAGCGCTCCTCCACGACTCGTGCGTATCGGGCCTGATGCAACAACAGTGTCCGACGCCTGCGATCTCGCACGATCTCCATACCAAGAAACACCGATGCAGGATCGAGGTCCTTCATCCTGTAGGCAGTCTGCAGGACAGCCTCGGCCTCCTTCACGGCCTCCAGGGACGGAGACGCGATCAGAAGGTCATCGACATAGACCAGGATGGGGGTGAACCGCTCAGGTATTGGTAGGATGAAAAGAGAGGGGTCTGCCTTGCTATGTACGTACCCTGCACGAGTCAAAGTGCCGGTGATCTCCCGGTTCCAACACCGCGGAGACTGCTTGAGACCGTACAAGGACTTGCGCAAGCGCCAGACCTTGTCACCGTCCTCAAAGCCTGGTGGCTGAGCCACGTGAATCTCCTCATATAGAGAGCCATGGAGGAACGCATTGTTCACATCCACCTAGTGTAGTTCCCAATCATGCTGAGCCACTTCACCGAACAGAGCTCGAGCTGAGGTCATGCGGCCGACAGGGGCAAAGGTGTTAGTGTAATCGACTCCCTCAATCTGAGAGTACCCCTTGACGACCAAGCGGGCCTTGTAGCGTTCCAGTGAGCCATCCGGCTTCACCTTCTTGCGAAAGACCCACTTGAACTGAATAGCCTTCCTCCCAGGAGGAAGGGCACCAAGCTCGTAGACTCTGTGTTCTTTGATAGCGCA
>SZWC01010108.1:84817-95475 GCA_023375785.1 Penium margaritaceum
CACACACACACACACACACACACACACACACACATACACACACAAATACACAAATCGTCACTACAGGTGATTAATCTGGACTAAAAAGCTCTCAGGTGGAAAGTTGTGACACAACATGGAGCTCACAGTGGCAACACAATCAAGTCTTGAAGTGGTGGCCACAGCACCAACACCAACCCCAAGAGCTTTGCCGTAGTGGTGTTTCACAATACTACATTCCAAAATGGGGCATACATTTGCAGGAGTGCATGCACCATATACACTCATGATGTGGATGGATTCTTACATACTTGCATGCTTGTAGCCTAATGAGCCGGGTTGCTGATCCCTCAGAACCACACGTCCGGTTTATGCCGACGTGTGAGAAACCGCCTGGAGCTCGCTCGCTCCAGGGCCAGGTTCGATCCATGGGTGGCGTCCGGGCCCCACGTTGAGAGCTTCGTGTGGGTGGCCCGGTCAACCGGCGCTTAACACTTTGCGCGCTCCTTACTCGCTCACTTGTTGTTTTCTCTCACATTTACGTAACGTGAGCTTGTCCCACCCAGTCCATGGTGTTGCTCCGCTTGCTTTCTTGCTTGCTTGCGCATCCTAACAACCAAGGCTGCCTACTAGTATCAGAGCAAGACTTATTCCTCCTCACGACAATCCTGAGGCCTCATTGGGTTATGTCCACGTGGTGGGTGATCCCGCACAAGCCAGTTACGTACGACGGCATTGGCTTGTCTCCGCCGCCGTCACCTCACCCTTAGTCGTTCTTCGGTCTCCGCACGCACGCTGACCACGCTATGGCCATGCTCGTTGCTTCTATTCTTCAGCAGCCACACGTGCCCACCTCTTGCTGCCGTACACGTTGCACCCACAATCTGCGTGGTGTGCTAGCCTCGTGCACGACGCAGTTGTAACTCGGTCATTCTTCTGCCTTAACATGCACGCTGACCATGCTGTGGCCACGCCCACCGCCTCTGTTCTTCAGCAGCCGCACGTGTCCATTCCTCACTGCCACACACGTCGCACCCACGATCTGTGTGGTGTGCCAGACTCGTGCATGACGCCGTTGCACCTCGGCCATTCTTTGGCTTCCGCACGCACGCTGACCACGCCGTGGCCACGCCTGCCGCTTCTGTCCTTCAGCAGCCACACGGTAACACTCCTCGCAACCGAGGAGTGAACGCACCCAGAATCCACGTGGTGCGCTCACCTCATGCACTTCGCAGCAACAGCTGCCCTCATGGCTGATGCTGGTATTTTCTGCCACAGTTCACTACCTCACACCCGTGCCACGTCGTGGTGTGAGCAGTAGCAGCACCATGGTGCACCTCTCATCATCTCAGGCTGCCTGCCGGGCAGCCGAACACTCGGCGCACTGGCTTCTCATCCTGCAACAGAGCCGATCCCCCACTTTGCCCACAACCGCACGTGAGCGTAACCGCATTGACGACGAGGTCGCGTACTATGAGGAGAGGGCAGAGTGGGAGGTGTGGTCGAGGATTTGCCGTAGCAGCCCGGGGTATTACCCCGGCGAGGACTACGACCCCACCGACTACTACGAGTGGGAGGACGCCAGATTCTACGCGGCCTGCTGTCAATCCGCCGCAGACGATTCTCCGACGGCGCAGAACGAACCGGCCACGGCGCCACCGCGTGATCACCGACCTCTTCTGTCACCGGTAAGCCCACACATTGCCCATAGAACTCGTCAACAGCGTCGTCTTGCCACCCCTCGCCGAGCAGCACCATCCTCTCCAACAGCAACAACTAGAGAGTCTGCTTCACATCGGGCCACATCCCCAGCTCCATCTACTGCGGAGTCAGCTTCTTCTCCATTGCCTAACATCGTGACTGCTCTGCAGGCCGCCCTTGTGTCTAGTGCTGCTGTTGCTTCCACCTTTGCTGCCACTGCACGTGCCTTACGTGCACCAGCTAGCACTGCTGCTGGCAGAGCCATTGATACATACACAATAGCAACAATTGATCAGGGCCCTTTGGCAGTTGTTGATGTCAATGTCGTTACTCAGATAGTTATCGCTGTAGACGTAATCGCATCAGCAGTAGCTGCAGCGGCAACAGCGGTCTCTAGTGTTGTAGATTCCATTTACACCTCCACAACACAGGCATCAGTGCTACCCTCCTCTTCTTCATCGGTGACTCGTCACATCCAGTTGCTGGTCTTGACTAATGCTGCCATCTCCACCGTGTCAGCCGCGGCATTGATGGGAGTGGCCTGCCTCATCGTCTCAGCATCAACCAATGTTGCAGTTGTGGCCTCCTCAGTTGCAGCTGCTCTCCCGCCGTTGTTCTCTCTGCGCCGCCGTGCTTGGTGAGCTTGGTCTCTCTCTTCTTTCCTGCCTCTCCTGCGTTGGCGTGTTTGTGCGTCCAGGTTGTTGCCTTGCAGCAGACTCCCGATGCACACATCCCACATTCCCTATGCCCTCTGGAGCAAGGGAAACTCTACCAAAACTTTCTCGGCAGAGTCACGTCACTGGCACGATGCCAGTTGGCGATGACCAATACGCTGCCTTGCAGGCTGAGCTGCAGCATGAGCGCACTACACTACAGACTGCACTCACTGCTCATCACGCTGCCAAAGAAAAGTTGCGTGCTGAGCAAGCTGACCAGGAAACTTTCGCATACCACATTGTTGACCTGGTCATTAACCGCCTCTAGCCAACATAGCGCAGCACACCCTCTGCAAAAACTGCCGCCGGCGTCGCTGCTGCATTCTCCACTTCACTCGCTTCTGCATCTGCCACCGCTGGCTCATCCTCCTCTGACCCTCTCGTAGTCGCAGTCGCCGCCGGCGTAGCTTCAGCTAAAGCACTTGCGCCACCAGCACAGCGCAAACCAGACTTTGACTCCAACCCACCTCACTTTACTTCTAACCTAACCTTCTATTCTTGGGAGGTCCGATTCAGTGCTTGGGCGCAGGGGGAGAAGCTCTGGGAATACTACCATGAACCCAATCCATCTTGTAACTGTCCTTTTGTGCCTATTATGTCTGAGTCTGCCCGCGCTATACGTACCCTCATTCGTGCTGGACCCGATGATCTCACTGATGAGATCGGGTCCTACAATGCCGACACTGTACGCCGCACCACTATTGACCCTGTTGGTGCTTACGCGCTGATCAAAAGCCGCACAACAGTGACTGGGCATGTAGCCCATAGTGTTTTCACTGTCCAGTTCAACACACTCTCCATGTGTGCTGATGAGACTCCTGATGCCTATTGGGCTCCCAGTCTGTGGTTGTTGTGCGACCTTGGCAAAGCAGCCCCTTGACAGGTCCCTGTCATTCTCTCCATCGTCAATGGCCTCATCCTAGAATTCAGTGACATCTTCCGAGAGGTTAAGGCCACTGAGCTTGAACGCTTGGCTGCCATCCCTGTCCCTGCAGATGCACCATCCGGCATCGGCGCATTATGGGAGTTCACCTCCTAGTGTCTGACCGACTGGTGGAGCTCGTTGCAGGATGAAACGCATTCATTGTGCCGCCGTTGCAGCAGCCACCACCGCACTCTCTTCGTCATCCTCCTCTGCCTTAGCCTCGTCTCCCACCACTACCTCCACCATGAAAGCGACCTCTCTCGCCTCACAGGGGGTGGTCGGGGTGGAGGCCGTGGTAAAGGCAAAGGCCGGGGGGGTTCTTGTGGTGGTGGTGGGCAAGGGGGGGGCGGCAAAGGCCACGTCTCAGACAGTGCTGCCTCTTCATCTTACTCCTTCAACACTGTCACGTACTGGAGCTGCGGTGTCGCCAGCCAGGCGGCGCCCAAGTGTCCAGCTCATCCCGATGATGCCCGCCTTGCATCTGCCATGCGTGCAAACTGGACACGCTCATCAGGCACTGGTGGTGGTTCCTCTCGTTCCTCCTCCTCTGCTTTTCCTCTTGGCCGTCCTTCTTCTTCCTCTCCGACAGCCGCTGCCTACAGCACCGCCATGACTTCACCGCCTCCATCCTCTCCCTGGGGTTGGCCACCTGGGTTTGGCGGCCCCGTCTACTTCGGACCCCCCTTCGGATTCTACGCACCCCCTCCGTGGACATCGTCCACCTCCACTTCTCATCGCCCCTCCTCTGGTGTCATCATCACTGGCCCGTCTGACGACGAGTGCCAGCTGGACTCAGCCCTCTCTCATGCCTTCCACTAGTGACACCTCCGTGATCAGGGAGGTGAGAGTGTGCGTTCGGTTGAGGGGGCGCTTGTGTGTGCGGTTGATACGTCGCTTTGTGGTCCATCGTCTGGTCATGTTCAGGGTTGTTTCCCAGTTGACGTCCCATGGATTGAGCAGTGGCAGTTTTACAGCATGCCTCGTTGCCTTGCTGCCTGTGGCCAGTGCCTTCCTCCTAGCTCTGCCATTGCTGCTATGAGCCGTGACCTTGCGTCTACACGTGTGTCCGGGGGCTTTTGGGTCCTTGATTCAGGAGCCACCCACCACATGACCTCTTGTTGTTCCTCGTTTGTCTCTCTGGGTCCTGTCGGCTCTGTGCGTTTTGTCCGCTCCGTATCTGGTCAGCTCTTGCCCGTCCAGGATGTTGGGGTCGTACGTTATGTTGGTCCTGGGGGGGAGCTCTTTCTGCCAGATGTTTTGTATGTGCCTACTCTCGAGCTTAGTCCGCTCTCTGTTACGACTCTCGACGACCAGGGCATGGACTTCTCCTCCAGCCACAGCATTGCTTCTGTGTTGCATCACACCACTCGATGTGTCCTGCTGCGTGGCATGCACTGTGATCGCTTGTACCGCGTGCCCTCCTTTGCGTCTCATCCCGCCACCACTGCACTTGTTCATGTTGCGTGCTCTCTCTCCCCGGCACACTCACAGCTGCTCCACCGCCGCCTCTGCCACATTCACACCGCTATTGTTGACAATTTGCTCCGGGACAAGCCAGCTCATGGCCTCGACGCCGACACGTTCTCTTTCCCTTGTCCCACTGACTATCTTGATTCTGCTCGAGGAAAAATGCATCGGTCATCGTTTTCCACTTCTGAGTCCCGCACCTCCCATCCCCTTGACCTCTTGCACGCAAAAATCATGGGACCCCTCGTCCATGACGCTCTCGGGGGGGTTGGCTGTTATGTTTTCTGTCTCACGGATTGTTTTTCTCGTATGCGCTGGGTCTTCATCCTTTGGCAAAAGAGTGATGTCTGTGCCACTCTAGAGTCCTGGCTGCCCCAAGCCGAACTGGCCTGTGGTTATCGTCTAAAATTCTTTTGTTGTGACCGTGGTAGGGAGTTCATGGGCCCCACAGCCCGTTTCTTGACCTCTCGCAGGGTGTGTATGGATCCTTCCGCTCCCTACACACCCGAAAAAAATTGTGTCTGCGAACGCTAGAACCGTACACTTGCTGACGGTGTCCATACTCTCCTCAGTGAGTCCTCCCTTTCCCACATCTTTTCTTTCGAAGCCATGTCTTACATGACCTGGGTTTGGAACCGTGTTCCTCACGGTCCCCTTCCTCGTCATGTCACACATTTTGAGCGCTTGTACGGTCGTCATACCAACCTCCGTCTTGCCCGCAGCTCGGGTTGCGTCGCTGCAGTCTGGTTGCCCGAGGACTTTCGTGACGGCAAGCTCAGCCCTTGAGCCCGTCTTTGCACCTTTCTTGGTATGTTGGCAATGTCCAAGGCTTGGCGCTTCTAGGACTCTAACCGCTCACGCGTCATTGAGTCTTGTGACGCTCTGTTCTTTGAGGATGTCTTTCCTCGTGACCTGTCCCATGTTCCTCCTCCCTCCTCTCTCTCCTTGCTTCGTCGGCTTGTGGGGGGGTGTGACTGGTCCAGCCTCTGATCTTCGAGTGCCATCTTCTCAGTCTACTCACACAGTGTCCCCTGTTTTCCCGCCTGTTCCTCACACGGACAGTGAGGAAGAGGACTCCTCTACCTCGGAGTCCTCGTCCTCCCATACATCACCTGAGTTGGATGCCTCACAGCCTTCCTCGGATTCCATGTCGTCCCAGCCATCTTCTGGCAAACCCGGGTCCTCAGACTTGGCACCCAGTCACATACAATCCCCCGTGCATTCCACTCACATCTCATCCCCTGAGTCTGTACACCAGTCATCTTCGGTGGTTGACGCCACTTGAGGTGCAGCACCTTCTGATCCTCCTCTTGGTCCTGAGNTGTTTTCTGTCTCACGGATTGTTTTTCTCGTATGCGCTGGGTCTTCATCCTTTGGCAAAAGAGTGATGTCTGTGCCACTCTAGAGTCCTGGCTGCCCCAAGCCGAACTGGCCTGTGGTTATCGTCTAAAATTCTTTTGTTGTGACCGTGGTAGGGAGTTCATGGGCCCCACAGCCCGTTTCTTGACCTCTCGCAGGGTGTGTATGGATCCTTCCGCTCCCTACACACCCGAAAAAAATTGTGTCTGCGAACGCTAGAACCGTACACTTGCTGACGGTGTCCATACTCTCCTCAGTGAGTCCTCCCTTTCCCACATCTTTTCTTTCGAAGCCATGTCTTACATGACCTGGGTTTGGAACCGTGTTCCTCACGGTCCCCTTCCTCGTCATGTCACACATTTTGAGCGCTTGTACGGTCGTCATACCAACCTCCGTCTTGCCCGCAGCTCGGGTTGCGTCGCTGCAGTCTGGTTGCCCGAGGACTTTCGTGACGGCAAGCTCAGCCCTTGAGCCCGTCTTTGCACCTTTCTTGGTATGTTGGCAATGTCCAAGGCTTGGCGCTTCTAGGACTCTAACCGCTCACGCGTCATTGAGTCTTGTGACGCTCTGTTCTTTGAGGATGTCTTTCCTCGTGACCTGTCCCATGTTCCTCCTCCCTCCTCTCTCTCCTTGCTTCGTCGGCTTGTGGGGGGGTGTGACTGGTCCAGCCTCTGATCTTCGAGTGCCATCTTCTCAGTCTACTCACACAGTGTCCCCTGTTTTCCCGCCTGTTCCTCACACGGACAGTGAGGAAGAGGACTCCTCTACCTCGGAGTCCTCGTCCTCCCATACATCACCTGAGTTGGATGCCTCACAGCCTTCCTCGGATTCCATGTCGTCCCAGCCATCTTCTGGCAAACCCGGGTCCTCAGACTTGGCACCCAGTCACATACAATCCCCCGTGCATTCCACTCACATCTCATCCCCTGAGTCTGTACACCAGTCATCTTCGGTGGTTGACGCCACTTGAGGTGCAGCACCTTCTGATCCTCCTCTTGGTCCTGAGTCCTACACACATGGGGCGAGACTGCGTGCTCTTCCGCCCTCTCAGTCCTCTCAGACCTCTCAGCGGTGCTCACGCTCCTCCGTGATGCCTACTGGGTCTCTTCCCATTGGCCCGTCCAGAGCCTCTCAGCCCTCGCAGCGGGTCACGCGCTCCACCGTGTCGTCCTCCACAGCTTGCCCCTCAGCTCGTCCCACTGGCCTTGATGCACTTGGCCTGTCTGTGAGTGTCGTTCATCTCAACTCAGTAGTCGACTAAGCTCTTGTAGCCCATGAGTTCCACAACGCTCTTGGGTCATCTGTTGCCAGTTATGTTGCCGCATGTTTCGCGACCTCTAGCCTCCCTACACTCCCTCCGGAGCCTACCACGATCTGACAAGCTCGTGAGGCAGCTGATGCTGAGCTCTGGGAGAAGGCCATGTAGGAGGAGCTGATAACCATCCAGGAGCATGGCATCTTTGAGCTTGTGGACCTCTCTGCAGGTCGTAAGGAAGTCTCAGCTCAGTGAGTACTTCGGTGTAAGAGGAATTCCGATGGGAGAGTTGACCGGTACATGGCTCGCCTCACGGCTAAGGGTTTTTCCCAGATCCCTGGGGTTGACTTTGATTAGAAATTTGCACCGATCAGTCGGCACACCACTGCCCGAGCGTTATTGAGCCTTGTTGCCTAGCACGACTGGGAACTTGAGCAGATGGACGTCAACAACGCCTTGCTACATGGGAAGCTCGATGAGGAAATCTACATGGTCCAGCCACCGGGGTTCACCGAAGGCACAAACAAGGTCTGGCGATTAAACAAGGCCCTGTATGAGCTGAAGCAGTTGCCGCGTTGTTGGAACATGGAGATTTCCTCCACACTCGAGTTGGGAGGTTACCATCACAGTACGATTGATCCAGCACTCTTCTTGAGTGCCCCCTCAGAGCCACTTGTCATTCTCATCTACGTCGACGACCTGCTCATTGCTTCCCCCAGTCCCGCAGCAGTCCAGTCAATGAAGAACATGCTCGAGTCCACATACAAGATGAAGGACCTCGGTCCTGCACGAGTGTTTCTTGGTATGGAGCTTGAGCGTGACCGTCAGCGCCATACCCTACACGTACATCAGGCTGCATACATCCGCACACTGGCGAGGCGCTTTGTCCCCCTCCTTGTTGACGTCCCCACTGCATCCACACCGATGACTCTAGCGGGACAGTGCCTGCTGAAGTCACTCGACTCAGCACAGCTGTGGGAGACTGTCGATGTCACCGACTACCTCAATGTGGTCGGATCCCTCATGTACCTTGCTACCACCACTCGGGTGGACGTGACCTTCTCGATCAACTTCCTGGCCCAGTTCTCCCAACAGCCTCGCCAGAAACATCTCAAGGCTGCATTGCATGTTGACCACTACGCACTGTCCACTGCACGCGTTGGAATATGCTACCGTTCTTAGCCCTCTGTGGTAGTAGACGGATACATAGACAGTGACTGGATACATAACACAAATGCTGGTAGCCACACCGGTTTCGTCTTTCTTGTCAGTGGGACTGCTGTCTCCTGGAAGAGTGGAAAACAGGGTTGTGTTGCTCGGAGCTCCACTGAGGCAGAGTACATGGCACTTGGTGCAAGTACGTGTGAGAGTGTGTGGTTGTCCCGCTTGTTGCAACAGTTGCGTGTCCCCATCCGCTGCATCCCTTTGCACTGTGACAACCAAATTGCGAATGCAATCACAGAGCACGATGGCATGCATCATTCTCGCACAAAGCACATCAACATTGAGCATCATTTTGTTCACGAGCGCATTGCTGCCAGAGAAGTTCAGGTTGTCTAGGTTGATACTCGTCAGCAGCGTGCAAAGCTCTTAGCATCGGCATGTTCAAGGCGGCTGTGCATGCTGTTAGAATGTTGCGCTCTCGTGATGCACCTGGTTAATGTGATTTCTTCTTACCTCGTTGTCTTGTGACGTGCACCTCGTCTTATGTGTGTGTGAACTGTTTGTCTGTGGGTCATGGGGGAGTGTTGGTTATGGTTGTGACACACGCAAGTGACCTCTTGACTCTACACACGCACACACATACACACAGACACACACGCACACACACACACACACATACACACACATACACACACACACACACACACACACACACACACACACACACACACACACACAAATCGTTACTGCAGGTAATTAATCTGGACTAAAAAGCTCTCAGGTGCAAAGCTGTGGCACAACATGGAGCTCACAGTGGCAACACAATCAAGTATTCATGTGGTGGCCACAGCACCAACACCAACCCCGAGAGCTTTACCGTAGTGGTGTTTCACATTACTACATTCCAGAATGGGGCATACATTTGTAGGAGTGCATGCACCACATACACTCATGATGTGGATGGATTCTTACATACTTGCATGCTTGTAGCCTAGTGACCCAGGTTGCTGATCCCTCAGGACCACACGTCCAGTTTATGCCGGCGTGTGAGAAACCGCCTGGAGCTCGCTCGCTCCAGGGCCAGGTTCGATCCCTCGGTGGCGTCCGGGCCCCACGTCGAGAGCTTCTCGTGGGTGGCCCGGTCAACCGGCGTTAAACACTTTGCTCGCTCCTTACTCGCTCATTTGTTGTTTTCTCTCACATTTACGTTACGTGAGCTTGTCCCACCCAGTCCATTGTGTTGCTCCACTTGCTTGCTTGCTTATCTTAGCAACCACGACTCCCTAAAGCAATCAGTCAGCGACTTTTGTCGCTGATCGTCGATCGCTTGGATGGCCATGCGCATTTTTTTCCTTCTCGGTGGGCGACGCATGCCGCGATGGAGCATGGAAACGGACCGGGCCTTTTAGTTTTTTTTTTGCCGATGCTGGCCGGATGAGAGTCACACTTAATGGGTACGCGTGCTATTGGGCCCTTTTTTTGTTTTCCACCCATAAGCCAAAACGGAATGTTACTTATGTGTTCCAACGAATTGAGGGACTGCTTTTAGGGCGTCATGTAGATGAGAGTTAAGAATTATTTTAGTCGAATGTGGAAAACACTACAGTATGACTGTGCTCTCCATGAGAAAGGCACGCCATCTTCAGGTCATTGCATCAGGCAGATTATCCAAGGAAATTCCATGTTTCCTAGGGGTCCCTTGACCTCACCATGGATCCCTTTGAGGAGGCTAGTGATGAGGGTTCTGGCATCCTAATAGTTTTCACAAAAAGCTTCTATGTATTCCCATGGACCTCCACACTCAAGACTTCTTTCCACTAAACGCACATTGAAATTCCCTTCTACCATGAATTTCCCCCAAATTCCCTTGGTTCTGCATTGAGAATTGCCCCCCCCCCCCTATCCACTACGTTTCCAGATCTGTATGTTTTATGTGTCATTTTTTTCCCAAATCAATGTCTCGATTTTGTAGATCTCCGGTTATGCCTTCTTACACATGACTTTCTCTGCTTATGGAAATTCATACATGCACATCTATCCCACGAAATGAGGCATTGGATATGGGAATAATGGAATGTAATATTTTGAGATA